>PITA01007333.1:0-92689 GCA_004023965.1 Spilogale gracilis
AAAGAACCTAGATGTCCATCAATAGATACACACACACACACACACACACACACACACACACACACACACACACGAATACTATGCAGCCATCAAAAAGAATGAAATCCTCTCATTTAGAACTGGAGGATATTATGCTGAGTGAAATATGTCAATCAGAGAAAGAAAATTATCATATGATCTCTGATATGAGGAATTTGAGAGGCAGGGTAGTGGGTTGTGGGAGGTAGGGAGGGAAAAAATGAAAAAAGATGGGACAGGGGAGTGAGACAAACCACAAGAGACTCTTAATCTCAAGAAACAAACTGAGGGTTGCTGGGGGCTTGTGGGGAGGGATAGAGTGGCTGGGTTATGGACATTGGGGAAGGTATGTGTTATGGTGAGTGCTGTGAATTGTGTAAGACTGATGAATCACAGACCTGTACCCCTGAAGCAAATAATACATTATATGTTGCTAAAAAAAAAAAAATCAAGCAAAGAATGGCAGTTATTCTGAAATATTTCCTTAAAAAAAATTCTATTCACTCTTCTTAAAGCCATCTCTTTCTCTCTCTTTCTCTCTCTCTCTTTCTCACACACAATACACATACACTGAATGACTTATTCCACCAACTATGGTGTACAGTAATTTCTCCTAGAAAGACAGACTGAATGCTTAATTTATCTTCTTTTACTACAAATTTTCAGCACGATGGATTTTTAATAGTCACCTCTAATGATAGCATTTAAGTGATTTTTTTTCACAACCTTTAGAGGGATTCATGAGTTATTTTTCAAAATATCACAATTGGTTATGAACCTTTCTATTTTTGCTTCAGATGATCTCAGATTTAGCTAGTAGAATACCTTCAAGCTAATTCATAGGTACTTGCCCAAATTTTCTTCTTATTTGTGTTCTTTTTTATTTCAGTTCTTACAAAATTTATTTGCTGGTGATGTACAATAAGTCATTTCTCCAAAGAGTTTTTTAATTTTCTTTAGTGGAACTAAGATGTTTATGTTAGTATATCTATTACTATGAAAATTCATTTCTTCTTATCAATTTCAGTATAGCTATACATATAGATACAGGTGTGGGTGTGGCTATGGATATACACATACGGATATGTGGATATGGATAAAATGTATTTACATTTATATAAAATACAGAATTATATATATATGCCGAATGTGAATGAAATGTATTTTATCTTCATCCACTGAAGTACCATGAAAATATGTGCATTGACACCAATAAAAAGATGATATACTATATGTTGATACTCTGCCCCAGGTTTTTTCATTAAATAATATATCCTTAAAATAATTTCATAATAGTATGTAAAGACTTTACTCATTTTTTCTAGAAATGCATCCAATTTTATTGTGTGGATATTCCTCAGTATTTGATCATCCCCTATTGATAAGCATGGATAATTTCCAAATTGCTAATATTAAAAATAATGCCACTATGGTAACTTTGTCACACATTGTTTTTTGTTAAGGCATTTGCTTAGAGTTCTAGAATTGGCAAATGCATATGTAATTTAATATTATATTGAGAAATCAACTTACATAGCATTGTGCCATTTTACACATTTGCCAACAATATATGTTTTTAACATTGACTTGCTAATGGTTTATGCATCCAAACGTTAGCTATATTCCCATCTAATATTTGAAAATTGATAGCTCAGCTTGCTTTTTACATGGAGTAAGTTAGCATATGTATGTTTTCATATGTTTAAGGACTATTTGCAAAAGTTAATATATTAAAAGAATATAGTCCCATATAGAAGAAAAATATGGAAGACATTTTCTATAAATTATTAGAATATGATAAGAATGCTAAGCTATTGAAAAGTAACATTTTGGAGCAACTGGATGGCTCAGTTGGTTGAGCATCAGACTTAGGATCATGAGATCAAGCGCCATGTAGGGCTTCATGCTTAGCAGGGAGTGTGCATGAGAATCTCTCCCTCTCCTCCCTCTGCCCCTCATCCCACTTGCTCACACACACTCTCTCTCTCTCTCTTTCTGTCTAAAATAAGTAAATATATATATTTTTTAAAAAGTAACACTTTGGGGTGCCTGGGTGGCTTAGTCAGTAAAGTGTCTTTCTTTTGTTATTTTATTTTATTTATTTATTTGACAGAGAGAAACCCAGTGAGAGAGGGAATACAAGCAGGGGGAATGAGAGAGGGAGAAGCAGACTTCCTGCTGAGCAGGGAGCCCAATGCGGGCTTGATCCTGGGTCTCCAGGATCATGACCTGAGCTGAAGGCAGTCACTTAATCAGCTGAGACACCCAGGTGCCCCATGTAAAGTGTCTTTCTTTGGCTCAGGTCATAATCTCAAGGTCCTGGGATCTAGTCTCGAATCAATCGGGCTCCCTGCTCAGTGGGGAGTCTGCTTCTCCTCACCTCCCTGTGCCCCTTCCCCTGCTCATGTTCATGTTCTCTCTCTTTCTCAAATAAATAAAATCTTTTTTTTAAAGTAACATTCTTAAATGTATTTTATCATAATTATGTAATTTATTTTTAGGGCATTTATTTTAAGAGCTCTTGAAATTTATTATAGGAAGATACTTTAGAGATGGTCTTATTCAGGAATCTCACTCTTGTTTGCCCATAAGAGTCCCCATCAAAATTTTAAGAAATACCATTGTGAGGGACTTACCACAGAAAATTTTCATGAGATACTTTTGGAGTATAATCATGGTATACATCAGTAGTCTTTAAAAAATAACCAGGTGATTATAAAGTGCAGGGAGGGTTGAGAACCACTGGTCACTTGTCCACATTTTACAACTAAATCAGCTTGTTTAAGGACAGTTTTAAAAATTGAGATATCATGTACATCTAATAAAGGACACATTTCTAAGTGTAAAGTTTGATAATTTTTGAAAAATGTATATGTCTGTGTAGCCATAACTTCAATCAAAATATAGAATATTTCCATCACCCCAGAAATTTCATTTTCTCTTCCCTGTCAATCTCTTTACCTCTGTGCAGCAACTATAACTAGAAAACTTTATAATGGAGTCATACAATCTGTACTTTTCTTTTTCTTTTTATTCTTTATCTGGCTTTTTCATATAGTGTCTCTGGGATTTACTCAATGTGTTTTGTATGGTTTATTCCTTTTATGCTAATCACTTCAAAAATATATCATATTTTTTTATTCTCTTGTTTCTCTTGCCAGTGAATGTTTAGGCTATTTCTAGCATTTGGCTATTATGAAGAAAGTCACTATCAATATTTTCATAAAGGTCTATTTGGATACATATACAGTTTTAATTCTCTTGGGAGGGATAGCTAAGTCTTTAATGTTTACATATATGAAGTTAAATGAATGTTTATTGTTATGTGAAATTGCCAAAAATAATTGGAAAGTAATTGTATCATTTACAAATCTAATGGCAATGTATGCATATTTTGACTGTTTTGCATCCTTGTGAACTTTTAGTTTTGTGCTCTTTTTAATTTTAATCATTATGAAGAATAAGAAGCTGTACCTCACTCAGGGTGTATTTTGCAATCCCTGAATATTAGTCATGTTGGGCATCTTTTAATGTTTATATGGACCACATCTTATAATATGCTCTTTTTGATGAGCATATAGTTTAATTTTGATAAATTCAATTTTGAGGAATTAATTTTGATAAATTCAATTTGAATGAATTCAATTTTTTTATATTTAGTGATTTTTCTAAAATATTTTTTGTAAAGATTTTATTTATTTATTTGACAGAGAGAAACACAGCTAGAGAGGGAACAGAAGCAAGGGGAGTGAGAGAGGGAGAAGCAGCCTCCCACCGAGCAGGGAGCCTGATGTGGGACTCGATCCCGGGTCTCTGGGATCATGACCTGAGCCTAAGGCAGTCGCTTAACCAACTGAGCCACCCAGGCGCCCCTAAAATATTTTTTAAATTTTGAAATAATTAAGGAATATTTCAGAGAAAGTTAGCTAATTTTTAGTCACCCCATGTATTCTTCACATAGTTTCCTCAAATGAATATCTTGTGTTATTATACTATAACACAAAAAGCCAAAAAATTGATACTGATACAATCCAAATAGTATTAAGATTTCACTGCTTTTCGCCTACTCAGTGTGTGTGTGTAGGACAATGGAATTTTATCATGCTTGTAGATTTATGTAACCACCACTGCAATTAAGACACAGAGGCTTCTGCATGCTCTTACTCTGAGGGCACCACCTACCACCACTGTCCCCTAAGCCCTGTCTTCTCTTCCTTTCTGTATAATGTGTGATTTATAATTGAATCATTTCACTCTGTAATTTTCTTGAGATCCATCTAAGTTGTTATATGTATCACTAGTTTGTTTCTTTGATGAATAGAATTCCATGATAGGGATGTGTCACAGTTTAGCCATTTACCCACTTAAGGACATTTAACATGTTTCCAGTTTGGGACAATTATGAACAAAACTGCTATGAATATTTGTGTGTATGTTTTTGTATGAATATAAGTCTTCATTTCTTTGGGATAAATGCCAAAGAATGAAATTCCTGGGTTGTATGTGGATTGCCATGATCAGTTTTATAAGAAACTGAAGACTGTTTTCTGAAGTTATTGTGTCATTTCAAATTTCCACAAGCAATGTATGAATTCATTTAGTGTATTTTATGTCTTGCCAGAGAAATCTTTCCTTATCACAGGTTTGAGATAATGTTTTTGTTTGTTTGTTTGTTTGTTTTCTGGGAGCTTTAGAATTTTAACTTTTACATTTAGATATATGAAAAACTTCATATAAATTTTTGTGGTGTGCTTTAGACTTAATTACCTAGTATCACTGGTTGAAAACCTTTTTCGTTCTCCATTAACTGCCTATATATGTGACAATATGCTTTTGGACTTTGCTGTGTTCTATTGATACATAGGCCTCTCTTCATAGCAGCACATTTATTGATTAGAATAGATTTATCATAATTTGTAAGATCAAGTACTATAAGTACTTCAGTTTTAATTTTTTAAAAGATTGCATGTGATATTCCAGTTTCTTTTCCTTTCCATGAAAATTAAATAACAACAGTATGCTGTTTTATTTTTTTTATTTTTTAAAGATTTTATTTATTTATTTGACAGAGAGAACACAGCCAGAGAGGGAACACAAGCAGAGAGACTGAGAGAGGGAGAAGCAGGCTTCCCGCCGAGCAGGGAGCCGGATGCGGGACTCAATCCCGGGTCTCCAGGATCATGCCTCCAGGATCATGCCCTGAGCCGAAAGCAGTCACTTAACCAACTGAGCCACCCAGGTGCCCCAACAGTATGCTGTTTAAAAAATGGTCTTTTATTTTATCGAGATTTCACAAATCTACAGATAGAAAAAATATACTATAAAAATATTGAGCTTTCCATTCCATTATCATTGTATATGTCTCCATTTCATTATGTCCTTTTATTGTCTCAACAATGCTTTGTACTTTAAAATTATAGATCTTGCACATTCATAATAAATCTGTCCTTGTGTATTTTAATAATCCATCCTTATGTATTTTAATCATCTTTACTGATGTATAATTGACACATAATACATTGCATGTGGTTTAAAGGCTATCCTGAATTAACCTTAAACACACACATGAGTTTGTCTGTACAATCAAGATAACACATCAGTCACCTATAAAAGTTTTCTCACATGTCTCTAATGCCCCCACCCCCAGGAAACAACTAATTTTTTTGTCACTGTGCATTAGTGCACATTTTTTTACTGTTATAGAAACCAAATCACACAATGCGTAATTTTTAAAACTAGCTTCTTTTATTCAGCATTATTATTTTTATACTCATCCATTTTGCAGTGTGTGTAAGTTTTTCCTTCCTTTCTGTTGCTGAGTAATATTCAACTGCATAGCTATACCATAGTTTATTTATCCTTATTATTATTGAGAAACATTTGGATTATTTCCAGTATTTGACTATTACCAATATAATTTCTATGATAATTTGTGTACAAGAACACTTTCATTTTCTTGGTAAATGTATGACATATGCTTTCATTTTATTGGTTAAATAATTAGGAGTGGAATGGCTTCATTACATAATACGTAGGCAAAATTATTCAGTATTTTGTCATTAAATATGTTAGCTGATACTTTTTAAACATTATGAAATTAGGAAAGTACCTTTTGTTCCTAGTTTTCAGAGAAATTTCTCTATTCTACTGATTATAAGAGAAGCATCTACATAAAATTGTATATTTGTCTGTTTCTCTTTTGTGTTCTAATACTTTCTGCTTCAGATGTTCTGAATATCTGTTTAGTTGTATACAAATTTAGATCTATGATGTCTTTTTGAAATATTGACCCTTTAATAATTATAAAATAAACTTTCCATTACTAATAATACTCCTTTTCTATATTACCTTATACACTCCTCTATTACCTATATACCTTTTCTACATATTTCAATATTTTATATTCTATATTTCTATATTACATATATACCCTTTTCTTTATTAACTTATATTAATATAGATGTGCTATTTTTCTTACACGTTTGTATGGAACATAATTTTCCATTATTTGACTTTTGACATGTCTACAACCTTATATTTAAAATGCCTCTGTAGTTAGCATCATCTATTTAAGTCACACTTTTTCTATCTAAAAAAAAATATAATGCTTTTTTGGGGTATGCTGTCCATTTAAATTATTTTGACATGAGTGAGTTTGGTGGCCATCTTGCTAATTGTTTTCTATATTTCTTTTATGGTTTGATACTTTTTGTCTATATATCTTCTTTTGGTCAATCTAATATATTTTACTATTCCATTCTTTTTGTCTATTGGTTTTAAGCTTTATCTCTTTGTGCTTTTATTTAATAGTTGATCTAGATAATGTACTATATATTCTCACTGTGATCTTGCATTATTTTTATACAACTTTAAATATTGTATATCATGTAATGGAATGTAGTTTGCTTATATTTATAATGGAATGTATTTGCTTCTATTCTATTTATTGCTGTAGTTTGTGCTAGTTTTATGAAATATTTCACTTCTAGAAATGCTGGAACCCCTGTAGCATATTATTATAGTTTTGGCTTTGAAAAGTAAATTGACTATGAAAAATGATTTAAGAAAAGACAGAAACAATTCTATTTAAGTAATTTTTCACATGTATACTATTTATAGTAGTATTTCTTTCAAGCTATAGATCTGAATTTATATAGTCTGATTCCTATTAAGTATAAAGAATTTTCTCTGTCATCTTTGGACTGGTTTCTCAGAATTCACTTATTTGCCATGGACTTTATCTTTGATTCAGAAGAATAATTCTGCTGTCTGTAGAAACCTGTATTGGCATTTGTGTTCTTTTTTCAGCACACTAAAAAATGTTGTTTCATTGTCTTCTACATTCTGTTTTTTGTGACAAAAAGCCATCAATGTTAATTTTGATCTGTTGTATATAATCTTTTTTTCTCTAGCTGCTTCTAATATTTTCTTTCCATCTTTGTTTTTCATCATTTTATTTATATTTTGAGGGAGGGTAGTGATGATACATGTGCTGGAGGATGTCTAGATGAGATAGGAATGGTTTACTGGGGCAAAGGTGTTTCTGAGTAGAGTGAGCCATAGATGAGAGTTACTTCCCATAAATGAACAATATGTTTTTATTACCAGCTTGTACTTGGCAATATTGACTCAACTTCCACACAGCTCCACAATGCTGAAGCAGAATTTGATTAAGCAAAATGTGGCGGCTTTACAAACTTACCCTCTGCCATCTACTTGGTTTCTTCTCATCTTTCCTCCCTGCAGTGATCTCTTTTATCTATTCTGTGGGAAGACAACCTTGATTTTCAAATTCTCACCTGACACTGAATCTTTGTGTGTCTGATACTTTAAGAAACAGCATTTGTGCTTTATAATCATGTATTTGTATCTTTTTTTTTTCTTTCTGTATTGGTTGGCTCAGGACTTTTTCAACTGTCATATCTGCCTTGTTAATTCAAAATGTCATTTCAAAACATGTGAGTATTATTTGAGCATATAAAACCAATACAAGTTTTACAACGTGATTTTTTAAGGTCTGTAGTATAATGATATCATATATGTACATGTTATGAAATAAATACCATAATTAAGTTAATTAATATGTGGATCTTATATAATTTCATTATGTGTGTTTGGGGGGATGGGTTGAGAACACTTAAGATCTATTGTCTTAACAAATTTCAAGGACATAATACAGTGTTTTTAGCTTTAATCACCATGTTATACAGTAGACCCCAAAACTTATCATATAACTAAAAGTTTATATCCTTTGACTACACAATATTTTCATATACAATTTGCCAGTCATAACTCAGTAAAACTGGAAAAATGTTAAATAAATTAAAAGTCAAGGAAAAAATTAAAAAATATAGAAATGTTGTTGTTTAAAGGACCATGGATTATATATGCCAGCTCCTTTGATGCTGCTAAGTACAAACAATTAAGGAGTTTCTACCCATAGTGTCATCTAGTACATTCATTCCCAGAATATTACTGTTTCCCAAGGGGAATATTTTTCAGTATAATATTCCACCACAAACTATTTGTTTTCATACAAAATAATAGAAGATATTATGATAGATGAATGATATGTAACCTTAACACCTACAAGTACCCTGAGGGGAAGAAAAAACACCTTACACAGTGAGATACATAGAGCTGTGGAGCTAAGAAGACAGGCAGGATGGCACATACAAACAGCCAATATCTTTCACTATGTTAGTGAAAATAAGTACATAGATCCTAGAGGTATGCCAAAAGATGCTTATTGTTTACAAGAAAAGCAGAATAGATTTAATTCTTTCCTATACCATAGAAATTAAAGAGAGGTATACATTTAAGCAAGAGAGATATAATATTTTACTTAAGACCACCCAGCTGGTACTTTGACTGAACTAAGGTATGAAACCAGGTCCCTTTAGCAACCATATTCAAAAATTTATTTCTAAGGAAGAAAATTTGGCAGGAAATGGTGAGGGTATAAGAGAATATGAAGAGAAGCATAATGAAGAGGGATACAAACCAGTCTGTGGCAGAGTTTTATCTTGCCCACATGTTATAGAGTTCTTTCTGGTTTCTAATGAGGAGAAAAAAAAAATAGGGGATAAGATAATCTTGCTACTATTTTTTTTAAAGATTTTATTTATTTATTTGACATAGAGAGAGATCACAAGTAGGCAGAGATGCAGGCAGAGAGAGAGGAGGAAGCAGGCTCCCCACTAAGCAGAGAGCCCACCGTGGGCCTCGATCCCAGGACCCTGGGATCATGACCTGAGCTGAAGGCAGGCGCCCTCTTGCTACTGTTTTCATTATATATATTTGAAACTAAGTTATTTCATTGTTTTATATGATCGTGAATAATTATCTAGTATAATTCTTGCTCTTTACTAAAAGCTTAAACCATCTCAATATTTTATTTAAGAAATGTTTGAGATGGGGTGCCTGGGTGGCTCAGGTCATGATCATGGAGTCCGGGGATCGAGTCCGCATTGGGCTCCCAGCTCCACGGGGAGTCTGCTTCTCCCCCTGACCTTCTCCCCTGTCATGCGCTCTCTCTCTCTCTCTCTCTCTCTCTCTCTCTCTCTCTCTCTCTTTCTCAAATAAATAAATAAAATCTTTAAAAAATGTTTGATATGAATGAATAGCTGAATAAGATGGAATGAGGGAGTCTACCTGACAGTGATGACTAACTGTGCACTGTGGGAAATGTTAGGTAAGTAGCTCTTGGACAGAATGCTGCTTTAATAAGTTTTTTTTTTTTTTCTTGTTACTGTCTTCTATGTCTTACATCTTCATAAACTTTTAAATGTTTTTTTTTCTCAAAAGTTCTTTGGTAAGTAGATATTAGAAATTAGTAACATTTCCCCATAGTAGTAATGTTATTAAGAGTATTCATGTTTTCAAACCATGTCCCAAATCATGACTTACTCTAAAGAGTAGTAATAAAACATAATAGAAAACAACTCTCATGTATTATTACTAATTAGACAAAACAGAAAACAATAAAACATAATAAGAAGTAATTTATTTTGATGCTGATATGCAATGATTAGCAAGACCCTAGTGAAAAGAAAATAAGGAAGTAGAAGAAAACATTTTTACATTTATAGAAGGAGACTTTTGGGCATTTTTAAAGACTTTAATGTATTATTGTTGTTGTTAATTATTTCCTTTTCTTGATTCAAGTTTTAACATTTTGAAAACATTGCTCATTTTATGTTGTGCTGTTATAGATCCTTATGTATAAGACATTCTGAGGATTTTAATAGAATTTTTTGACTATTCTGGCATGATTGAGATTATCAAGTGATCTATGTTATGGCACCCAAAATAGAAATAACATTCGACAACTGAATGAGAGAAAAAAGTGAGTTGAGCAAATATTCTTATATTTTGTAATAATGGTCATGGCATTTTTATCCTAGCAGTTTTCTTCTTATCTGCTCCTAAATCTTTACTAATTAGAATGGCAAGTCAATTGTGGAAAAGGTAAAAAATACAACAGTAATTATTGAACTTCGAAGTTTAGCAATAGGAAACTAAAATGTAAATTATCTTTATCTCTCAGGTTGCTGGTATAACATATTTTGGTGAACAGACACTAAGTCAACAAAACATTTGCAAATTAGACTCTTAACAGATTTTAAAAATTATTACCATTGTTTCTAACTACTAATATTGCAAGGAGTGTTCTACAGAATTTTGTGGCCAAAACACCTTTCCATGAGTTATATCATAGAATTTTGGAATATTTTGAAGGTTTTACATCAAACAAATGCCAGTAAAGAGAAGGAGACCTGCCCACTTCTAGCTGACAGAATTATGATGAACCTTAGGAAATAGAATTCTGGCAATAGTCAGGGAAATCTAAAACTCCCAATGCATAGACAGAACCTTGGGAAGGGGACCACTGGGAAACACAGACGGGAGTGGGAAGGATCAAAAGAGGAAGGTGCTTAAAAAGGATGCTTTAAATTTAAAGCCAGGGGTGTCAAAACCTATGTTTACCCCACAGTTTTGCATGCCCGTATGACTTGAATCATCATAGAAAAGGCTTTGATCATTGAAATACAGCTTAAAAACCAATGTTTAGATTTCAGACTGGGAATTATAGAATAAGGATGGGCCAAGATACTACTGCAAAGGTAAACTAAATAGACATCAGAAGGAAAGTCAGCAGAAAATTGGTAAAGACATTTTGTCTTAACCTAACCTGAAAACTGCCTGCTAAAACAACAAAAATCAATTATTATCTATAAGTTGTAAACAGGACTTAGAATCACATGGCATTTCAAATGACAAGCATGCATACCAAAATTTTTATAATATACACAGAAAAAGGAAAGCCTGAATGATTTTCAACTGAAAAAGTAATCAATGAATGCCAATCTCAACAGCTCAAAGGTTGGAATTATAATGTAAAACCTGAGAAAAAGGTTTTAAAAGACAGAATTTCAGGAACCAGGAGAAGAGCGTCAAAAATTCTAATATACATGTGATAGGAGTCCAAGAAGGAGGAGACAGATTACAACAAACAAAAACCAAATAATATTTGAAAAAGTCCCAAATTTAGTTAAAAATAAAAATTTGCATATTTAAAAACACAGCAAGCCCCAAATAAGATCAACTTAAAGAACCAAACCAAGTGATATTGTAATCAAATATCTGAAACCAAAAACAAAGAATCTTGTTAGCATTCAGAAAAAAAGCAGCTCATTACATATAGGGAAACTGGTTAGAATAATTTAGCAGATTTCTGATCAAAGGCACTGAGTCAAGAAGACAATAGAATAACATTTTTCAAGTACTGAAACAAAAGAATCATAGTTTTGAATTCTATATTCAGTAGAATATCCGTCAGAGAAGTATAGGTAAAATAAAGCACCTCGAATAAAGGAAAAAAGAGTGTTTATAATATTAGTATTTTAGAAGAAATGCTAAAGGGTATTCCTCATGTAGATGGAGTTGATAGCAGAGGGCATCCTGGAATGCCAGGAATGAATGAAAAACAACATAGATTTTAAATTACTGGGTGGATAAATTATTTTTCAACTCTAAAGTTTGTAAAAAATGGAAATCTGTTGGAGGCAAAATGATATCATCTTATGGAATTTTCAATATACATAGCTGTAATAGATCTGAAAACTGCATTGTAATGGGAAGAGATAAAGGGACCTATACCTTGTAAAATTTGTATATTTTATTTGAAGTAACGAAATACTAATTTTGAGTAGGATATGTAATGTTTAAAGGAATATTAAATTTCCTAAAACAACCACAAACATTTTAACAATATATACTCAGAGTGTTGAGATAAATTAAAATGGAATTCTGAAAAAAAATATAATATTTCAAAATAATAGAAGTGGACACAGTAGTAGAAACAGGAACAAAGTCCAAGAGAGATGATGGTAATGATAATATTAATAATAACCATAGTAATTATTACATTAAGTAGTCTAGACACATGAATGGTTTAAACATTTAAATGTTAGAGATTGTCAGATTGGACGTAAGGTTTCAAGTCAATAATTTAAGTGTCACTTAAAAAATGAAACCAAATAAATTCAGACATTTAAACAAAATAAAATACTTAGGAGAAAAACATAATACATGAAATTTTAAAAAGAAAAATATTAGAAAAAATAATGGAAAATATGGCTTTTCAAAATGATCAATAAAATTGAAAACCTGAAACTACACTGATTAAGTAAATAAGAGATAACACAATCCACATCTAATCTAAAAAAGAGGATATCACTAATGAACCTACAGACCTTAAGAAGCACATAAAAATAATGAGGTGATTTAACAAGTGTATAAATGTAGTAAAAGAAATATAAGGCATTTAGATTGGCAAGGATAATATTAAATATCCCTATTGACATGTGGCATAATTATCTTGCAGAAAATCCCAAGACTCTGCAAAAAAGGTTTTAAAAATGAGTTAGTTTAACAAGATAAATATATAAATATCAATCATATTTTTATACAGTAACAATAAAATGTTGGAAATAATATTTAAAATATCAGTACCATTTACAATAACTCTAGAGAAAATGAAATAACTTAGATATAAATCTAACAAAAATGTGTGTAGTATCCGTATGACAAAAACTATAAAATGTTGATGAAAGAAATCAAATATAAGATAGATAAATGAAGAGACCTAATATGTCCATGGGTAGGAAGATTTATATAGTTAGGATTTTAATTCTTCCTAGTTTGATCTTTGGATTTAATACATTCCAAATTAAAAAAAAAATAGAAAGGCTAATGTAGATATCAACAAACTATTTGCAAAATTTACGTAAAAAAAGCAAAATGTATAGGGGCGACTGGATGGCTCAGTCAATTAAATATCTGACTCTTGATTTTGCCTCAGGTCATGATCTCAGAGTAGTGACATCTAGTCCTATATCAGGCTCTACACCTGGCAGGGAGCCTGCTTAGAATTCTCTTTCTTCTTCTTCCCCTGAGCCTTCCCACCTCTAAAAAATAATAATAATGAAAAAATAAAATAAAGAAGTTGTCATTAAAAAAAAGAGCAGAAGGTAGCCAAAAATGAGTGAAATAGTAATGACTAGCTAAGAATTCTGAAAAATGTATCAATTCGGAGGACTCACACCACCCAATTTCAAGATATATTATAAAGCTGAAGTGCTTAAGATAGGGGGATCTTAGCTAAAAAATAGACATGTAGGTTAATGAAGCAGAATAGAAAATCTGAATAGAAAATCCAAACTTGTACCTACAAATGCAGATCCATGAACAACAACAAGTAAAACCTACAAATTAAACTATGTTAAAATTAAAATATTTTACTCTATAAAGAACACTTTGCTCTTTATTCTCTTTATTCTGTGAAGAGAATTAAAAAGCAAGCCACAAACAGGGAGTCTCTACAAATTACATATTAGACAGAAGATTTATATCTCGAGTATATGAAGAATGCTCAAAGTAAGTACACTTGATTTTCATTATTTATGATAGTTCTGTTGGTGGAATCATTACAGACACTGAATTACTGAACAGAGAACATTCTTCCTAGGGGAAATACAGGGTTAGATTGCTAATGAGTCTCTGATTGAAACATTTTCATTAGATAATCAATACAAAAACTTGTTTCTATTTTAAGACACCTTATTTAATGCAGTATTAATAATTAAAATTGAAATAATAACTGACAGCACGATAACTCATACCTGGAGAAAGCTTACCTAGCTTATGCATTTTCTCCATAAGACACATTGTATCTTTTTTAATTCATGAACATTACACAACATTTCAGCATTACATTTAAAGGACATTTTAATCAGTGAAATCACCAAAAAAACCCCACAAAAATGTGAAAAGCATTAAATAGACTGTCAAAAGTAAACTTGAGTGTGAGAGCTAAAACAGTGAGGTGGACAGTGACTGTTTGACCTCACCTAGGAACATGCATCTTGAATGATTCAGATTTTTCACTCTTCTGCACACATGGACGTATGCAAATGATGTTGAGTATTGATTTCAGAGTTACTGATACAGTTTCACAGATACAAAACTTTCTAAATACAGATTCTGTGAATAATGAAAATTGACATTATTGTAAAATAACAACCCAGTAAAAATATCGGCAAAAGTTTTGTGTAGTTACTTCACCAAAATGTATATACAAATAGCAAAACACATGAAAGATGTTCAACCCTATTAGTCATTTGAAATAACTAAAATTAAGTTACATAACAACTAAAACATCTAAAATTTACATATATATGTGTAAGTTAAAAACACACATACAATATCAAAAGTTAGGATTCAGAGCAATTGGAATTCTCATGCATTGCTATTAAGATGCAAAATGCTATAGGTACCCTAGAGAAATGTTTTGTTTGTTTATAAAAGAGAATATATTCTACTTCTCCATTATTACTATTACGAATTACCAAAAACTCAATGTCTTAAAACAAAACAAATGTATTATCTCACAGTTCCTAGATCGGAATTCGAGGGTAGTTCAGCTGGTTTCTTTGCTCCAGTTTCAAAAGGCTGAAATCAAGGTGTCATCCAGATAGACTGTTGTCAGAAATTTCTAGGAGGAATCTCCTCATTCAAGTGATTGTCATAATCCAATTTCTGAGGTCCTCTTTCCTTGCTGACTGCCATCTGGGGCTGCCCTTGCCTTCTAAAAACCTATCTTTGGTTCTCACACATGGACCCCTGCTTCTCAAAGCCGAAGCCAATAAGTGTACTAAATCCTTCTCATGCTTGGGATCTCACTAATTTCCTTCTGCCAAATTTCTTTCTTGCTTCCAGATGCAGAATTCTGTTTTTGTAAAGGTTCATGTGATTATATTGACCCTATCTGGACAATCCAAGATGATCTCCCTATTTTAAGGTTCTTAAATTAATTAGAACTGCAAAGATATTTTTGCCAAGCATAGAAAAATATTCATAAGTTCCAATGATTCGGGCATGAATATTTTTGACATGCCCTTATTCTGCCTACTACAGCCACTCAAAATAAAGGAGAGATACAAAAATCACAAAATAAAAAGAATAGATCTTATGGAAAGAGGGTATATATAGCTGTTTTTTTTTTTTTTTAATTTTTTACCAAAGTGCATCCTTCCTTCCAACTTCCTGGTTTTCACCTAATGTTCCTTTTCTGTTCCATGATCTCACTGAAGATCCCATAATAAATTTAGTAGCCATGCCTTATTTATATTCATAAGCACTTTTTGGGAAAACATCACTTTAACTTTTTCTCCATTTTTAATTGTTTTTTTCTTATTGAGTGTTGAGATTTATTTTTAAATAGCATCAATACATGCACACATTTTTCCCCAGTTTGGATTATTGTTCTTATTTATTTAGTATTTATTATTGTTTATTACTATTCTGTTTTCTTTATAGAATATCTTAAGTAGTAGAAATTTTAACTTTTATAAAGTGAAATTTATCAAGCTTTTTTTTGAAATAGATTTTGTTTGCTTTGTACCTAAGAAATCTTTGCCTTAAGTCATGATAACAAAGGAAATCTCCTAAGGTTAGTTCTTTTTTTTTTTTTTTTTGATTTTATTTATTTATTTCACAGAGGGAGAAAGATCACATGTGGGCAGAGAGGCAGGCAGAGAGAGAGGAGAAAGCAGGTTCCCCGCTGAGCAGAGAGCCTGATGCAGGCCAGGATCCCAGGACCCTGAGATCATGACCTGAGCTGAAGGCAGAGGCTTTAACCCAAGGAGCCACCCAGGTGCCCTCCTAAGGTTATTTCTAAAAATGTTATGGTTTTAGGTTTTACATTTAAGTCTAGGATTCATTTTGAATTAGTTCTTTGTATATTGTATAAAGCATACCTCAAAGTTAATTTTATTACAAATGGCTAAACAATATTTCCAGCAACCTTCATGAAAAAATACTATAATTTCTCCACTGAAATTCCTCATTTTGTAAACCATTTGTTTATATATGAGTGGGACTATTTCTGGACTTTTTATTGTGTCCCATTTATTCATATTTCAATTTTTATACCCAAACATTCTAATAATTACTTTGTTTCACGGTATGTCTTAAGGACAAGTAGTGCCAACCATTCATCTTTGTTCTTTTTTAGAATCGTCTTGGTTTCATGATTTCACTGTTGTTTTTCTTTTTTTCTTTTTTTTTATTGTTACTTAAATTTTTTTTCCCAGTGTTCCAAGATTCATTCCCCATTCCCCACACCCAGTGCTCCATGTAATAGGTGTCCCCAGTACCCACCACCAGGCTCTCCCATCCTCCCACCTCCCTCCCTCCAAGTCCTTCAGTTTGTTTCTGTGTCCAAAGTCTCTCATGTTTCATTTCTCTCCCTGAATTACCCTACTTCCCATTTCCTTTCCTTCGCCTACTGTCCTCTAGGTTACCTCTCATGTACCGCAAGTGAGTGAAACTATGTGATACTTGAATTTCTCTACTTGGCTTATTTCACTCAGCATAATCTCTTCCAATCCAGTCCATGTTGCTACAAAAGTTGGATATTCAGCCTTTCTGATGGAGGCATAGTATTCCATTGTATATATGTACCACAGCTTCTTTATCCATTCATCTGTTGATGGGCATCTTGACTCTATCCACAGTTTGGTGATTGTGGCCATTGCTGCAATGCACATTGGGGTACATATGGCCCTTCTTTTCACTACATCTGTATCTTTGGGGTAAATGCCCAGTAGTGCAATTGCAGGGTCATAGGGTAGCTCTATTTTTAATTTTTTAAGGAATCTCCATATTGTTTTCCAAAGCGGCTGCACCAGCTTGCTTTCCCACCAACATCACTGTTGTTTTTCTGATTCCCATATACCAGTTTCTGTTCTGCTTCTTGTTGGTTCCTTTTTACATTGCTATTATTTTTCTACCTTCTTAAGGTAAAGATGAGGTCATTGATTTGAGACATGTTTTTATTCTCTATTGCAGATATTTTGTTTGGACAGATGTTAATTCTGAGCATAGCTCTAGCCCATATTTTGATATTTGTGTTTTCATATTTATTCAGATTAAAATGTTTTATTTTTCCCTTTTGTTTGACTCATGGGATATTTAGAAATGTGTTATTTATTTTCCAAATGAGCTACAAATGTATTTTAGAGATCTTTCTATCATTGGTAATTTTTCAGAAGATGTGCTTTGTATTATTTGAATCTTTTAAATTTGATGCTTGTTTTATTGTCAAAAAACTGTCTTTCTTGGTAAACATTCCATGCACACTTGAAAATAATGCATTTTCTGTTGTCATTGGGTAAAGTATACCAAAAATGTTTAGTAAGTCACTTTGGAAGATGGTATTCATCTTTTCTATACATTTTGTGATTTTCTGTCTGTTCTATCAGTTATTGAGAGAGCAGTAGTGGCATTTGTGACTAAAATCATGGATGTGTTTATTTCTGTTTGCAGTATTATCAATGTTCTCTTCATACATTTTAAAGCTACATTATTGTGCATAAATATTTAGGATTTTTAAATCTTATTAGTGAATTTATCCCCTTAGCATGAAGAAATAAGCTTTCCTTATTACCTGGTAATTTCCTTCCATGTTGCATCATTTTCAGTACTTTTAATTTTACTGTATTTGTGTTGTGAAATTTGTTTCTTACAGGCAGCACATATCTGGTCTTTTTCAAATGCACACTAATAATCTCTGCCTTTTGGTTGGTATATTTTAAATACTTACATTTAATGTGAACATTGATAAAGTTAGGTTTAATTCTAAGCCCTTGTTATATGTGTGTATATGTTTCACTTGTTCTTGTTCTATTTCTCTTTTTTAAAAATAATTCCTTTTTATGATTAATTTCATCTCTTTTGATGATCTATTAATTATTCTCATATGAAAAATTGACTGGATGGAGTAAAATAGGAACCTGAGCTAGGAAAAAATACTGAAGGACTTTAGAGGGGAAGCTGCTCAATCAGATTAAGATACTTGTTTTTGTTAATTGGTGGTTAAAGAAGTTAGGCTTCTTTGGAGCCTTCCACAGAAACCCTTTCATTCCACAGAAACTGGGAGATTGGGGCTACTATTTTTTGATGATTATATTTCACAGGTACTTGTGAAAGATATTACTGGAGGTAAAACTGGCAAGATACTGGGAAAATATTTACATCTAGAAAAGCCAGAAAAACAATTTACATTTGTAAATTTTGTAGACTAAATCCTCAAAGAAAAGGAAGGTCAGGGGCCTATAGTAAGAAGAAACCTATGTAAAATTTATCAAACTGTGGGGAACATTAAGACCATCTTGATCAGTATAACTTTATCATTTCAGTGCTTGATTTAGTATACATCTAAAATTTATCAGTCTGCCTTTAAGTGATATGATTATACCACTTCAAGTGCTGTATAAGAAACTTATAATTGCACATTTCAATTGAACCATTCCTGTCTTTTGTACTACTAGTGTGATATATTTTATTTTTATGTACACTGTAAATCCCATACTCCATTGTTACCATTTCTGTTTAAGCATTCAATTATATTTTAGTAAGATTTAGTTTATAAAAACATCGACTGTTTACATGCAAAATTAATATATTCATTGCTCTATCTTCCTTTGTGTAAATCTGTATATTGTCACTGTATCATTTCCCTTTAGTGTAAAGACTTTCTGTAACATTCTTTTTTATCTTTTTTTTTATTGTTACTTAAATTTTTTTTCCAGTATTCCAAGATTCATTCCCCATTCCCCACACCCAATGCTGCACACAATAGGTGCCCCCAGTACCCACCACCAGGCTCTCCCATCCCTTCACCCCCCTCCCTCCAAGTCCCTCAGTTTGTTTCTATGTCCAAAGTCTATGTTGTTTTGTTTCCCTCCCTGGATTACCCTAGTTCCCATTTACTTTCCTTCTCCCACTGTCCTCCAGGTTACCCCTCTTGCACCACAAGTAAGTGAAACCATGTGATACTTGACTTTCCCTACTTGGCTTATTTCACTCAGCATAATCTCTTCCAGTCCAGTCCATAAAAGACTTTCTGTAACATTCTTGTAGTGTAGATCTCTGATTTCTTTTATATTTGGATACTTCATAGATAATTTATTTTGTTTTGTTTTCTACTTTGGTAACCTTTACTTGTTTCCTGCAGTTTCCAATCTGTTATTAATCTCCTAGAATATAGTATTATTGTATCCATTGTAATTTTCATCTCTCAGGAGTTCAGTTTGTATTTTTCAATATCTTTATTGAAAATAAAGTTTCTGAACTTCCACTTAAGTTTCGGAACTTACAAAATATCGACGTAAAAATAGTGTTAATAAGTGTGCCTGGGTGGCTTGGTCATTAAGTATCTGCCTTCTGCTCAGGTCATGATCCTGGAGTCCTGGGATCCAGCTCCGCATCAGGCTCTCTGCTCAGCAGGAAGCCTGCTTCTCCCTTTCACTCCCCACTGCTTATGTTCCCTATTTAACTGTGTTTCTCTCTGTCAAATAAATAAATAAAATCTTTAAAAAAATAAGATAATAGTGTTAACACCTTAGCCTTCTTATTCTAATATTCCTGTCACTTTGGGGTCTGTTTTGATTAATTTCTTCTCATTGTTATTAATTGCATTTTTGTGCCTTTTTGGATGCCTGGTGTTTTTTGTTTGGATGCCAGATATTATTATTACTTTTTTAGTTGTTGGATATTTGGATATTGTTTGTGTTATTGCTGTTTTTGAGCTTTGCCTGGTGTACTTATTTGGAACTAGTTTGGTCCTTTTACATATCACTTTTAGGGTTATTTGATCACATGATAGCTCAGTCTGAATAATCATCCTCACCATCATTACTAAACTCTTGAGAATCCTTTATTTAAAGCCTTGTGAGTCATGAGGTTTCTCATCTAAGAGAATGAGGTCCCATGTGAGCCCTGGATAAGGTTCCCTCTACTCCTCTTAGATGGTTCTTTCCACTGTCTAAGGTTGTTTCCTCACATTATGTTTAACTGATTAATATTGAACTGCATACATAAGGAGGACCTCTTGAGGTCTCTGGAATTTTCTCTCTGTGTAGTTTTTCCTCTGAGGGACTTTGTCTTTCTTATTTACGATGTCTTAGTCTCTCTGTTCTCTCAGCTCCAGCTCCTAAAATTAACATGCCTGCTAATTGGCTTTCCTCTCCCTTTTGCCATTGGTCAGGAACTCTATCAACAGAGTAAATTGATATAGTTTTAGGACTTGTTTGAATCCCATTTCTGAGTGTTAGTTATATTTAATTTCCTGATGTTTGATGTCCAGTCTGATACCTGATGTCTTGAAAACCACATTTTTATAATTTTTGTTTGTTTTTGGATTGTTTCAAGTAGGAAGTTAAATCCCATCTTGGCTAGTGGCAGTTTCATACATATTTTTTTATTATTGAAAATGCAGTGAAATTCATTTAAACTTAATTTGCAATGTATAATTTTCAGGCCAAGTGAGGAAGATATACAACCACCTAGAAGAGGCAATTTTGATCTAAACATGATAGCCCCAAAAATATGAAAAAAAATCTATTTAATTAGAAAATGCTAAAAGTTTTTATCTTGCCATTAATTGAATTCTTTTCAGAAAGTTTTCTGTAATTGACTTAAATATCTCAATATTTTTTATACATATTCTTCCAGGAAAAATAAAAAGAGCATTCTGTCAGAAAGAAATCCCAAAATGTTAGTTATATCTATTTATTTTGAATGACCCATGGCTTTAAAAGTTTGTAGAGTATTGCATTTATAAGACAAAGAGAATTTCATTTGTAATTTGATTGGCAACAGATTCTGTATGACTACAGGCACAAACCATTATTCCAAATCTGATTTCTAAACAATATTAGTACCAGTGGATTTTTTTGTACTTGGATTCAATTATCCAATTCCTTGGCTGCATAAATCTATATGAATACATTTTAAATTAAAGTTATATTAGAATATCCATTTTGACTGTAAATCTCAATATTCCCTATAACACCAGGAGGCTGCCTTACCACTCAAAAAGTAAAGCACAATGTCCTATTTATTGAGATTGGTATATATTAGGTGAAGGGATTTGATGTGAAGATTGGCTTGAATATCCTAAAACATGTTTTATTAGAACTAATGAAAAATTGACTTATGGTAGAATTAATTATCTTCATGAAACAAAATTTCATAAATTATGTGTAAATTGAAACACAGTTTTAATTAAGCACACAATAAATGCAACTCATTAAAACAGGTTCATTTTTTTTTAATTTATTTGACAGAGAGAAATACAGCCAGAGAGACAACACAAGCAGGGGGAGTAAGAGAGGGAGAAGCAGGCTTCCTGCTGAGCAGGGAGCCCGATGCAGGGCTCAATCCCGTATCCGGGATCATGACCCGAGCCAAAGGCAGTCGCCTAACCAACTGAGCTACCCAGGTGCCCCAAAACAGGTGCATTTTTATATGAGTGAAGCATCACTATCACTGTTTCTAACCTGAAAATACTTGCCATATTCCCCTCAAAATCCTAGCTTCCTTCATGAAAAAAAAGAGTTATGCTATGTGTATATAAAGCATTATTTCTAAATGCAGAGAATAGAATCACAATCTGAAAGAATGCTATTATTCATCTCAATCTACATCTTTTCAAAAAATTCAACCTCAGAGGTAAATGATGCTTAAGATTCTTTTTCCCAATTTCTCTGGAGGCTCCTTTTGAAGGTTGGGTGAATACCAAAATGTTATCCTTTGTTTTGGGGGATTTTTTTTTTTTGATATCTATGTGTACCACAAGAGTTCATATATTCTACTTTGAAGCTATGCTTTCTGCTGTTTCTTACTGCTTGTTATCTTCTTCTAGTCTAGCTTGCTTTTAACTCTTTTTAGCTCACTTTTTCTTTTAGTTCTTTGTGCAATTTCTTGAAGTCTTACACTGAAAATCATGACTTGACTGCTAATTTTCAAAAGTCACAAATGACATGAGCTTGGGAACTTGAGATATCCTAGTGCTAACTGCAAAAACTTTCCTAAATGCTGCACTTGGGGCAGTCAATTACATAAACCTGTTAAAACAAGGTAACATAATGAAATGATAGAACATACTGACTGAAATATTACAAAAAAAGACCCAACATTAATTTAGTGGGTTGTAGTTAAATAACTGATTTTGTTCCTTAAGAACATTCTTGAAAGACAATGAAATCCATTATTCTACAATAACATTTTAAAATCCAGTATAAACCATATCATAGTAATATTCGTAGAACATAAATAACCTGAGAAGATGTGTTTTCATTTAATATCAAAAGTAAGAAAAAAGTAGAATTCAACTGTATACTTTAGACTTTTAAATTTGTGGGCCAATTTACAAATTAAAATGACTACAGAATATTCTATTATTACAAGTAGGGGGTGCCTAGGTGGCTCATTCAGTTAAATGTCTAACTCTTGGTTTTGGCTCAGGTCGGTAGTGATCTCAGGGTCATGAGATTGAGCCCTATATCTGGCTCCATGTTCAGCATAGGTCTGCTTGAGATCCTTTATCTTTCCCTCTCCCTCCCCTCTCTGCTCCTTTCCCTGCTCACACTCTCTGCCTCTCAAATAAACAAGTAAAATCTTTTTAAAAAGTTAGGAAATGTTAAAGGATTACTTATAAAGTGTTTAATATGTTAGTTAACAGCCAAAGTTAGCTCCTGTAACTTTATGGTATTGACATCTTAGTGGTTCATAGAATGTATAGATATAAATAACTGTATGTTTAGCATTATTATGCTAAAATTATATATTAGGTATGTTTAACATTATTATGCTAAACATATTGTAAGTTCTTCAAATGTTATTTAGCACTTTAAAAAATAGCAATGCCAATCACAGATGTACTATCTAACGAAGTCTTCTTGTGAGATATAGCATTTGAATTCATCAAAGGAGTAAAAAGATGCTAAAACAAACAAACAAAAAAAAACTCAGAAAAACAAACAACAAGAACAAAGAACTTTGAGCAAAATACAGTTGTTGTGAGTTCAGGGGAAAACCAGAGCAATTGTGAAATTACTAAATCCATGTGTATAATCTTGGGGACATCTAGAAATTAAAATAACATATCTTCTGGGGAGCCTGGGTGGCTCAGTCGTTAAGCATCTGCCTTCAGCTCAGGTCATGGCTCCGGAGTCCCAAGATCGAGTCCCAGGATCGAGTCCCAGAATTGAGTCCCATCTCAGGCATCTTGCATCAGTCTTCCTGCTCTGTAGGAAGCCTGCTTCTCCCTCTCTCATTCCCCCTGCTTATGTTTCCTCTTTAGCTGTGTTGCTCTCTGTCAAATAAATAAATAAAATCTTTAAAAAAAAATACATATCTTTAAAACTTCACTTCCATCCACCTCTGTGGATCCTGCGTACTCAACTGGAAAAACCAAACATGACTAATATGCTGTAATACTTTTCTTCAATCTTTTGCTATCTAAAAACTTAAGGCTGTTTGTTATATTTGAGTTTCTACATGCCTTGCCTGAGAGGGGATGTTTATATTCAAGCATGTAGACTCTGCAAAAAAACACTGTGGTGCATATTCCCTTGAAAGGGCTTGAAGTTGAGAGGTGGGTATCTTTTGATTCAGATTCTGATTCCACCCCTCATAAATTCTGTCATGTGAGATAAATATTTGACCTCAACAAATGCTGAATTTCTCATCTATAAAATAAGAAATATTTATATAATATCTGTATAGATAGATAATGTTTGGCAATATCTCATGTTGTGCTTGATGGATACATACTTGTCAACTGCATATTTTATTCCCCCTTTGTGCTACTCAATAAAACACTACAAAAGGATCTTTAAATACATCTACTAATTTATATCCAATTGCAGTATCTTATTCATTTCCTAGTTGTATCCAAATACTATAAATCAAGATGTTCTTACCCACTATTCATGACCTCCATTCTGGAGGCCAAATTTTGAATCCTGATAAATATAAATACACACATACACACACACATACACACACACATTATTGGTCATTGCATGACACAGACCACTATCAAATCTCTATAACACAACAGTTTAACTTTTGTTCTACTATAATGTACACTACTTTTTTTCCCTTCAGCAAAAATATTTAAACCTGCCTGGGTACTTAGTGGATATTAGTAACTTATAGACTGGCAAAAGCCATAAAAATTCTATAAAAAAATTACTGACAAATAGCAGCATGCTTGCAAGAGACTCTTTCCATATAGAACATTCGATTGGGAAAACGCTGTCTCATTATCCTTCACCCACACTTTAGAAACTGAATATTTTGAATTGCTTACTTAAAGATGCTCTAGGATGAATACACTTTAGTAATGATGAAATAGTTGGCCTGGTTAACCCACTCATTCATAACCATTATAAACTCTGAAACATTATAGAAAAATAACTGTTAAGTCATTAAAGAATGATTTAAAGGGTAATCCCCTACAATGCAGAAATTGAAGAGCAATGGACAGTAGAAGAAATGAAACTACTGAGATTTGCCTTTATAAGTCTTTTTGCGTAAGGGAAATATAGTCCTGACTAAAGTATGAGCAGAGAATGTGTTCCAAAATCTGTATATATACTCTGCATAACTCTTTGATAAATCTTTGACCACTGAACTGCATCTACATGGAGGAAACTTCCAACTTGCCAGGAAAAAAGAAAAGAAAAGAAAAGAAAAGAAAAGAAAAGAAGAGAAGAGAAGAGAAGAGAAGAGAAGAGAAGAGAAGAGAAGAGAAGAGAAAAGAAAAGAAAAGAAAAGAAAAGAAAAGAAAAGAAAAGAAAAGAAAAGAAAAGAAAAGAAAAGAAAAAAGAAAAGAAAAGAAAAGAAAAGAAACAGCTGGAAGTCTAAAAAAAAAAAAAGAAAGAAAGAAAGAAAGAAAAGAAAAGAGAAAAGGAAAGTAAAAGCATAGAGATTTCATTTTCATTCATGGCCCACAATAAGGGAGGTAGAGTTTTGGTATGTGAATTAAATAGAGTTCCTGACCTCTAGTACACAAAATCAACACTACTGAAAGGGAAATAACAAAATTCAGTTCTCTACTATTACTATCCACAGTGATAAACTTATATTTTTTAAAGATTTTATTTATTTGTTTGACAGAGAGAGACACAGTGGGAGAGGGAACACAAGTAGGGGAGTGGGAGAGGGAGAAGCAGGGTTCCTGCTGAGCAGGGAAAACCAGATGTAGAGCTGGATCCCAGGACCCTGGGATCATGACCTGAGCTGAAGGCAGATGCTTAATGATTGAGCCACCTAGATGCCCCCACAATGATAAACATCTTAAATAATTGACAGGAAATGATGTAAATAATGAGTGGAATATGATTTCTGAATGCAAATGGAAACTATAGGAACAAGGACTAAATGATTAGTCTACATAATAAAACACAATAAATGAAATGAAAAATTGCCCTCATCAGTTTACTAGTAGGTCATAGATGGCAGAGAAACGTCAATATACTTGATCACAAAAATAATGAGATTATCTAATCAGAGGTGCAGAAAGACAAAGAGTAGACAGACAATAGAAAGACTAAGACAAAGAGAGCCTTATTTTTTTTTTTAAATGAGACCAGTTTCAAAGTCCAGTGGGACAAAATGAAGACATCTAACAAATTTTGTTTGGTATTCTAAAAAGAGAAAATAGAGAAAATGTGGCGTGAAATCATTTGAAAAAGTAAGTTTACGCATTTCTTAAATTTGGTGAAAAACAATTACTTACAAATCAAGAATCTGGATGAATCCTGAGCAATATAAATATAAAGGAAGCCATGTATAGTCAGCTAAAAGCCAAAGATAGAGGAAAAATAATGTTATTTGCATATATAAGAAGAGTGGCATAAAGATAAGCTTACCTCTTTTCAAAAAATAATGGAGACCAAGAGACACTGGACATTATATTTAAGTCCTAATGGTGGTAGTGATAGGGGTTTGTCAGTATAGAATTCTATAGCCCGTAAAAATACTTTCAATAAAGATGAAAAACTAACAAAATTAAGGGATTAATTGACAAAGTCACAAACATAGTTGAAGATTTTTGAGAAGCCGCTTAGAACCACTAGGGAAAAAATTTAAAAAAGTTAAAGATGTAGAGATCTGATCAACACCATCAAATGCCAAACTGCAAAATATACATTCTAAGTAAAGAAAATATTAATCAGTGTAAAACAAATACTGGGTGATATAATAAATCTACAGACTTTCTAAAGATTTCAAACTTAGAAAGTATGCTTTCTGGGGCGCCTGGTTGGCTTATTCGGTTGAGCCGCTGCCTTAGGCTCAGGTCATGATTCCAGGGTCCTCGGATCTAGTGCTGCCTCTGGCTCCCTGCTCAGAGGGAAGCCTGCTACTCCCTCTCCCTCTCCCTGCTGCTCCCCCTGTTTGTGCAGTATCTCTCTCTCTCTCTCTCTCTGTCAAATAAATAAATAAAATATTAAAAAAAAGAAAGTATGGTTTCTTACAAAATTTAATTATAGCAGAGATCATTAACAATTAAGATGACTGCAAAAACTTCCCGAAATAATTAGAACATTAAAAGCAAACAAACTGACAAAAAACAAATTTCTACCTTAATGAAAGTTCATGAGCCATTGAAAACAATGTGTATTCTCTTGTTAGGTAGAATGTCAGGTCAATTTGCTATTTAAGGAAATTGGTCAGACTGCTCTGTCTTTACTGATTATCTGTTCTAACAATAGACCTTTATCTACAAATAATCAAAGAAAGAGCTTTGATATCCCTAGCTATAATTGTTTCTCCTTTCAGTTCAGTAAGTTTTTGCTTCATGTTTTTTAAAGCTCTATCATCATGTGCATATTCATTTAAAATTAACCCCCTTCCTCCCTCCCATCTTCCCTTTCCCTTCTTTTTTTCCCCCCTTCCATCTCCTCCCATTCCCTTTTTATTTCTTTCTTCCTTCCCTTTTCTTCCTTCCTTCTTTCCTTCTTTCTTTCCTCCTTTCCTTTCCTTTCCTTTCCTTTCCTTTCCTTTCCTTTCCTTTCCTTTCCTTTCCTTTCCTTTCCTTTCCTTTCCTTTCCTTTCCTTTCCTTTCCTTTCATCTTTCTTGTCTTTCTGTCTTTCCCCCTTTTCAGCCCTCTGGATGAATTGATTGCTTTATAATTATAAAATTGCCTTCTTTGTTTTTGGTTACATTCCTTTTCTGAAGTCCACATTATCTGATATTAATACAGTCCTTTACATTTATTTTGATTAGTATTTCTATGGCTTACCTCTTTAAATTTATTTTTACTATTAATCAGTCCAATTTACAGAGATAATTTATGTACAGTTACATTTGTTTGTTTTAGTTGTACAGCCTGTTAAGTTTTGACAAATGTATGGACCCATGCAACTACTACACAATCAAGGCATGGTACATTTCCACCAC
This sequence comes from Spilogale gracilis, assembly GCA_004023965.1. NCBI lineage: Eukaryota > Metazoa > Chordata > Mammalia > Carnivora > Mephitidae > Spilogale > Spilogale gracilis. The sequence goes on from PITA01007333.1 coordinate 27,842, forward strand.
TCCCCAAACATCCCCCATTCCATATTGAAAGCAATTCCCTCTCCTCGTGCTAATTTCTACCATTCTTTGGTAGTATCTATGTCTTCTAGACTGTTATATAAGTTGTATGATGCAGAATTTGCCTTTTGTCTTTACTGGGTTCTTTGACTTAGCATTGTATTTTTAGTTTGATCCTTATAATTGTAGCAAGTCTTCTTTAATATTCAGTGTGTGGCTTTACCAGAATTTGTTTACCATGGATTAGTTGATGGGCATTTGCTTTGTTCACTGTTTTTGGATATTATGAATAAAACAGCTGTGAACATTTTTTTATATCTTGGGCACCTGGGTGGCTCAGAGGGTTAAGCCTCTGCCTTCAGCTCAGGTCATGATCTTGAGTCCCTCCTCAAACTCTCTGCTCACTGGGGAACTTGCTTCCCCCTCTTTCTCTGCCTGCCTCTCTGCCTATTTGTGATCTCTCCCTCTCTCTCTGTCAAATAAATAAATAAAATCTTTAAAAAAAATTTTGTACATCCTTTTCTATGGACTTATTTTTCATTTCTCTTGAGTAAATATTAACAAGTGACTTATATCATATGGTAATAGTGTAATATTATGAGACTGTCAGCTATTTTCTGAAGTACTTATACTTTACATTTCTATGAGCAATTTCTGAGTGTTTCAGTTACTTTCTGTATTCACCAGAACTTGGTATAGCCAGTGTTAGTGTTTTGTTGTTGTTGTTTTGTTTTCTCCTCCTCCCATTAAATATCCATGGTAAGAAGTGTGTACTGTAATATCATAACATTTTGCTGGTAACTATTAGTATTGAGCATTTTATGCTTAATTGCCTAGCATTAATTTAAAACTTTTCCCTGTTAAAGGTAAAAACAAGTTAAATTGTTTGCTTTTTATTATTATTGAATTGTAAATTTGATTTATATATTCTAGAGATAATTCCATTATCAGATATATATTTTACAGATATTGCTTCCAATCATTTTCTTAATAGTGTCTTTTAAAGTATAAAGAGGGTGCTTGGGTAGCTGTGTTAAGTGTCTGCCTTCAACTCAGGTCCTGATCCCAGAGTCCTGGGATCAAGCCCTGCAGTGAGCTCCCTGCTCAGTGGGTAGTTGACTTCTTTCTCTGCCTCTCCCATCTCCTTGTGTGCTAAGGAATAAATAAAATTAAAAAAACAAATAAAAAAATTTACTCTAAGGAATAAATAAAATCTTTTAAAAAATAAAGTGTAATGATTTTTAATTTTGATGAAGACCAACTTATCTTTATTTTCTTTGCTGTTTTATGTACTTGGTGTTATGTATAACACCTAACCTAAGAGGAAATGGTATTTTTTTTGATATTTACTTTCCAAAGTTTATTGTTTTAGGCTTTACATTTAGGTTTATGAACCATGCCAACCTATTTTTTTTTTAATATGGTGTGAGGTAAGGATAGAAGTTCTTTTGGTTTTTAGGTATGGGTTTCTGATGGTGCAACACCATTTACTAAAAAGATTTAATTACTTTGAAATTTTTTTTGAAATTTTTCTTGAAAATCTTCATTCTGTTTAAGAAAAATGTACAAGAATGTTTATAGCAGTTTTATTCATAATTTCTAAAAGCAGTAAATAACTTGATTGTAATGTATTAACGATTAATGTATTTTCAGATACTTACTAACATTTTAACAAAGTTTGCCTCTAAGTTTATAAAAAAAATAGGTAGCTCATTTTTCCCTCTCTCTCTCTTTCCCTTTCCTATTTTATTTTATTATTTTGTTTTGTTTTGTGTTTTTCATATGGCCCATAGTCTTATCAACCAGGCCATTTGTTTCATATTTTAAGGGTTAGAGTAGACTTTGTTATTCAGACAATGGTTGTTAGAGCAACTGTAAGCCTATTGCCAGCACTCATCTTCTCTTTCCAACAGTGGGCTGGGAATAATGCAGGAGACTATATCTTAGTCTAAAGAATAGTGAGGAAACCATAGTGGCATTTCCATAAAGACCAGTATCAAGTCAGTGTCACCCACTATCTCTGTTATTGGATGACATTGTTTTATAGGGCCATGAATGTCTCCCTTACACTTCTTTTCCTCTTCATCCCATAATTGTCAACAGACACTTCTCCTTTTCTTTTTGCTTTTTTTCCTTCCCCAGAATGTATTCATTTTAACTACCACCTCTTCAAAGTACATGTAGTTTTAAGTCTTTTCCCTGTAGGCCTTGATCTCATCATAGGACATTCTGTTAGTATCTTCACTTTTGCACTGTTTTTGGATCAACCTTAAGCCAATTACTAGCTTTTCCTTTTTGCCTTCCTTCAGTGTGGTAGGGATGAGCCAAGAACATGAGAAAGTGTGTGGTAGACTTTCATTTTCTTTCTGTCTGTGTGTGTGTCTCTCTCTCTCTCTTTTTTTTTTAACTTACAGTTGATTTGATATTTGAACGTTTTCCAGCTACACCAAAGGTGTATTTATTTTGCATTTGGAAGATTTTTGGAGGTGGAGCTTAGGTAGTTGCCTATTCATCCCTCTCTTCCCACTAACTCTTGGCAGCCATTGACCTTTTTATTGTCTCTATGTTTTTGCCTTTTGTAAAATGTTATAGAGTTCAGTCATTTAGTGTCTTAGTCTGTTTGGATGTTATAACAAAATACTGCAGCCTGAGAGGCTTATAAAGAACAGAAATTTATTGTTCATACTTCTAAATGCTGCAAAGTCCAAGATCATGGCACTGACAGATTCAGTGAGGTGGATGGTGAGAAGCCATTTCCTAGTTCATAAGGATGCCTTCTTACTGTGTCCTCACATGAAGAAGCTAGGGATCTCTCTAGAATCTCTTTTATAAGGCACTGTCTCATTCATGAGGAACTTAAGCACTCCCAAAGGCCCCATCTCCTAATATCATTACTTTTGGGAGTTAGGATTTCAGCATGAATCGGGGGCAAGAGGGGTATAAATATTTACATCATAGCATATACTATGATGTGACCTTTTCAGATTGGATTCTTTCACTTAGTAATATGCATTTAAATTTCTCCATGTCTTTTCGTTACATGATTTTTTAAAGATTTTATTTTTTAAGTAATTTCTATACTCAAAGGGAGGCTTGAACTCACAACCCTGAGATCAGGAGTCACATACCCCACTGACTGAGCAAGCCAGGTACTCCTATATGACTTTTAGAGTAGTGAAACTGTACTATAGTGATTTGAGTGCATGTCAACTCATAGATCAGTAGTGAATTATAATGTGAACTATGGACTTTGAGTAATTATGGTATGTTATTGTAGGTTCATCAGTAGTAGCAAATGTAGCACTATGGTGGGGAGTGCTGATAGTGGGGGTGGCTATGTATGCATGTGATCAGGGGTTATATGGAAAATTTCTGTATCTTTTGCTCAATGTTGTGAATCTAAAACTGCTCTAAAAATAAAGTCTATTAATATATAATGCATTTCAGATAATTTCTATTGAAAATAATATAGGTGAGGTTATGAAGAATAATATAGATAAGATTATGAATAGTTATAGGGTCCTATTAAATGGTGTTATCAGAGAAGATCTTTTTGATGAGATAACCTTTGAGCAGAGTTTAATGTTGTCATGAGAGGGAACAAATGAATATTTCAAGGAAGACTGATCAAAGGGGATAGCAATTGCAAAGGGCCTGAATTTGGAGTATGCTGTTATTTTTTTTTTTTTTTTTTTTTTAAGATTTTATTTATTTGACAGCGAGAAACACAGCGAGAGAGGGAACACAAGCAGGGGGAGTGAGAGAGGGAGAAGCAGGCTTCCCACTGAGCAGGGAGCCCGATGTGGGGCTCGATCCCGGGTCTCCGGGATCATGACCTGAGCCGAAGGCAGTCGCTTAACCAACTGAGCCACCCAGGCGCTCCCTATGCTGTTATTTTAATGTACCCCCCAATTCTACTCAATAAATACTATTGACTGTATGAACTGTAGGTCATTACATTCTTGCATCTACCAATTGATAAATAAATGTATAACTCATAACACTTGCAAATAATGTTATGCCTAAGAGTTATATGTAGAGTTAGAATTTCAAAAGAAGCTGTAACATTTGCAATAACAGGAGATTCTGGGCATAAGTGCTATATAAGATATATAAATTATAATAAATCATTTTTATAAAACATTTTCTTAGTTTCTAAAATAAGCATAACAGTGAAAAACAGCATTACTTTAAAACTACATTTTCGGGGTGCCTGGGTGGCTCAGTTGGTTAAGCGACTGCTTTCGGCTCAGGTCATGATCCCAGAGTCCCTGGATGGAGCCCTGCATCGGGCTCCCTGCTCAGCAGGAAGCCTGCTTCTCCCTCTCTTACTCCCACTGCTTGTGTTCCTTCTCTAGCTGTGCTTCTCTCTGTCAAATAAATAAATAAAATATTTAAAAAAAAAGTAAAAAAGTAAAAAATAATAAAACTACATTTTCTAATTTAAAAAACATTTTCCTATGATTTTGTTCTTTTCCTGCCAATTCTTCCATGAATTAGGGCCATTGTGTTCTCAATTTTACAGACTTATATGAATTACCCATACCAAAGATTTCTGTATCTTAATGAAATCCTTTGAGTTCTTACTATGAGCCAAGTATTTTGTATTTTCTTTTGTAATCACAGTACTACTATACCACAGGTGTTGTTTTATTGTTGATAAAACAATAAAATTAGAAAAGTGCCACAGTCATATCTGTATAAAGGACTTTGACCTCCAGTTATTATGACTATGTCATAGACATAGATTTATATTGATTTATAATATACTATTTGAAAAATGAAATACATTTATTTATTATGTTTAATGAAAACTTAAATATGCATAATTATTGCTATTGATGCAAGTATGATTGTGTAACAACTGAAAGCTTCAAATATGGTAATATTATCTCATATAACACCTTATTTGAATGAAAACAATTTCAATAAGACAGGTATAACAAACATTAAAATGCCAGTTTTACAAAGTAATGCTCAGAAATGAGATTGAGAAAAGTCCTATAGCAATTAAATAGTATTCAGTAATTTGAAATTAAGTTTTCTGTTAAACTTGGAAGTCACATGGCCAAAGATATATATCATATAAGACATGTGAATATTATCATTCAAATTAAAATCTGATTTTCCTCTTTAAAAACAGATATTTTAAATAATTTTATGTCATATCCTTTGGTCATGATTTTGGAACTTAGGAATCTTAAAATGAGAGAAAGTTAAAATGTATCTGTGACAATGAACTCTCCTAAACATAGCCCAATTTATTATAGATGCAGGGGACTTTGTGTGACATTCACTATTTGCTATGGCTCACATAAAATTTGGCTGAACCTATTCTCATATTACTAGAGTTTATTTTTAGTTTCATAAAAAATAATTGTAAATATACACTGTAATTCATTATCTTACTAAAAATTAAGGGTTTTGTTGTTTACTGTGTATAAGCAGATATGCAAATCTGTAATCATATGTTTCTAAGCCCAGTTTTATTTTTTATTTAATTATTTTAAGATTTAAAAAAATATATATATTTATTTGAGGGAGAGTGATAGAGGGAGAGGGAGAAGCAGACTCCCTACTGAGCAGGGAGCCTGATGCAGGGCTTGATCCCAGGACCAGAGATGCATGACTTGAGTCAAAGGCAGATGCTCAGCTGACTGAGCCACCCAGGAGCCCTTAAGCCCAGTTTTAAATGAATGCAGTATTTTGAATTTTTGACATCAACAGCTATTGGATGAAAAACCATTTAAAGATAACATACCTGAAGCATGTGTCATGGAGAGAAGATGAAACTCTCTTAAAAAATCAGTTATTGGGGCGCCTGAATGGCTCACTTGTTAAGCGTCTGCCTGTGGCTCAGGTCATGATCCCGGAGTCCTGGGATCTAGCCCTGCATCGGGCTCCCTGCTCAGCGGGAAGCCTGCTTCTCTCTCTTTCACTCCTCCTGGTTGTGTTCCCTCTCTAGCTGTGTTTCTCTGTGCCAAATAAATAAAATCTTTTTTAAAAATCAGTTATTAAAGAAGTAAGCATGACTGAGGTATAATATAATTTACAATGGAATTTTGAATTCTTAGAGTATTATTGAGTTCCTACCCACTGGAATATTTGCTTATAGACACGTTTCAAATTGCATTTATTTTTGTGAAGATTATTTTCCTGACTGAAATCTATTTACCCAATAGTGCAAAATGAATAAAACATTGCATTACATTATTGCTGCATTTATTCTACTGGTATTAATTTTGGAACTCTGAGGAACTCCAAGGAAGCAAAAGAAATGACACATTCTTTACCTTCTAGGAACTCTCCTTTGCAGATTTTCTAGGTATTTTCTAAATTTTAGCACAAAATTATCTATTTTAGACCTGTGGCAATGTTTTTGTCTTTATATATTTCTCTTTACAAAAAGAAAACATGTAAATTTGGGGACATTAAGGAATTATTTATGAATTCTAAGGGATGGATAAAAAAGAAGTTGCCTATTTTATAGCAAGTGAGTAGTTCAGTAATTATGAAGTTTCAGTAATTTCCATCCACGTTGGATGGTGTGGAGGCTGAATCAGTTGTTAGTTAATGGACAGACGGACATACATAAACAGGAAGCCTTCTTTGCCTACTATCTCTACATAATTCAGTTTTTTTTTTTTTTTAAGATTTTATTTATTTATTTGACAGAGATAGAGATCACAAGCAGGCAGAGAGGCAGGCAGAGAGAGAGGAGGAAGCAGGTTCCCTGCTGAGCAGAGAGCCCCCCCGTGGGCCTCAATCCCAAGACCCTGAGCTCATGACCTGAGCTGAAGACAGAGGCTTTAACCCACTGAGCCACCCAGGTGCCCCACAATTCAGTTTTTTAACACTGAATCAGTTTTTCATTCCCCATTGCCTGTTCTCTTATATTTCCTCATCAGAATCTTAATATCTGTCATGCCAAAGTATTAGACATTGTCATGACAATGTTATCTTAGAGATGGTAAAGAGAAACTATTTTAAAGAATGTGACTGTGATGCAACCCTTCTTGTTCTCCTTCATATGTTTCTGTTGTGTGCCTAATGTAGAAGACACACAGTAAGAGGCTGCATAGGCTGTATACTAAGCAATATGAGCCCTTTGTAAATTTTAGCATAACTCACCAGGAAACTATGCTGGGATATAGGAAAATACTTCAAAACAATAAAATGTTAGCATTTACTGAACTTAAAGACACAAAAGAGAGTCGAAAGCTTCTAAAATGACTAATGCAAGAAAATATTCAAATGAGACTTACTATATCTCAATCACTGTGCTTGGGGAATTTACAGTTATCTGATTATTTCAATAATCACTGAAGTAATTATTTTAGTCATGTTTTAAATATAAGGAAACTGACCTTGAGTAGTTCTCCCAACTTGCAAAGCTAATATAAGCATAGTATAGCTTGCAACATATTTTAATTTTGTTCTATATTCACTGTTGTTTTCACACATCATCATTGCCAAATTGTTCTGATTGAATTAATGAATATGTGAAGAATCTGTGTAAAAATTCACTTTCCTATGCTGTTGTAGTAAAGTTTTGTTTTCTGTTTTTTTGTGGGGTTTTTAGTTTTCTTCTTGTTTTGTTTTGTGTTTTTTTTTTTCCAGGAAATGAGAATCAACACCATAGATAATCATAATGTTATTTGGGTCATTATAGTCTAATAAAGATAAATGTTTAAATCATATATTTTTATCCCTTATAATCAAAAGCCTCAAAGAATCTCAAGTAGAAAGAAAATAAAATATATACTAAAATGTTATTGGAGAAATAGCATCCTTTGAAAAAAGTTATGTATGAGATAGTAAAATGTAAATTATGGCTAGTTTAATGTTTGAATTACTTTGTTCAGTGTTCCATAGAGAAATAATCATTGTCTAAGTTGTAAAATATAGAGGAGAGGAAAAAAACTCTTGTCACAATGATAATCACCTCTCTCTCTCTTTTTTTTTAACCTTAATGAGAAACCCAAATATCACTGAGGAGAAAAGAGCTAAAAATGTCAGGTATTTTGTGTATTAACATTCATGATATTAATAGTAGGGATGAAAGAATTATTAAGGGGTGCCTGAGTAGCTTAGTCAGTTGAACATCTGACTTTTGATTTTGGCTGAGGTCATGATCTCAGGGTGCTAAGATCCAGCCCCATATAGGCTCCATGCCCAGCAGGGAGTCTACTTGGGATTCTCTCTCTTCCTCTCTCTCTGCCTCTCCTCCCACTGGCTCACAGGCACTTTCTGTCTCTCTCTTTCAAATAAATAAATAAATCTTAAAAAAAAAAGAATCATTACTGTAAGACCATTAGGATTCCACCATTTTATGTCTTCAAATTTTAAATAATTATAAGTAAGCTAAAGAGTAGTCTCTGAAAGAAATGGCCATTATAATAATGAGATACTTGTAATTTATATGATAAACTATAAAAATGCAAACTGAAAACTCAAATTGTAAAAGTACAGAATAATTTATGCATATGTTTATAAGAATTTTACCTTAAAAATTAAAAAGTAGACATAAAAACTCATACACACATAAACATTAGGCCCATACTTACTCATTAATTTAATATAAATAGAAACAAAAAACATTCAGGATAACCATTATAAAATACTTTTGACTAGCCAAAAAGAGCTTTGAGATTCCTTTATCAATGATATCTGTCCCTCAGTTTAGTAAGCATCATTTACTCTGCCAGTGAGAAGAGTTTGTTAATCCTAACAAAAACAGAGTGTGAATAAAAGCTATAGAGTCAGTTTAAATAACAAATGTAATTGCAGAAGGACCTAAGAAGATTTAGTTTTAAAATTGGGAAGATGCTTTAGTTCACAAAAATAGTGTGCCCAAACTAATGTTGGACATTTCAAGATCACATTTTCCAGAAGAAAGAATAAAATCTTATTGATAATTCAGGATATGCTTTTTTGTTTACCATTATAAAAACTTTTCAGTTTGTTTGTTTTGTTTTGTTTTTTATTAATGCAGATGTCTGTGGGAAGAGAATGCCACCTTGGAAAGAAGCAAATCTCTCAAATATTTAACATTTTTGCACATTGTATGTATATTTAAAATTTTCTGTTTGAGGGCAAAAATCATCAAATTTTAAGGGTGTATTTCATATTCAAAATATCATGCTAGAATATAAAATTGTTATGGGAATTCACAATGTCGTGATAAGAAAGTAAACAAAAATATTGAGAAGAAAATAAGAAGAAAGGTAGCAAACAGAACATGATAAGTAATCAATTAAAATTATAATTTATGTTTTGAATTGGCTATATTTTCCCATGTTATTTAAAAGCTAAATCTGACTTAGATTCACTGGGAGCAGAGGACATGGGAAGCAGCCTATCATCATCCCAACCCTAGGTCCCAACCCTCTTACTATCTATTTAATTTAGGATAGTTACTTTAGCTTCCAATGCATCTGATTTCTCATCTTACAATGTGATGTTAATGAAACCTAAGGGGAGGGTGGTGGGGCACCATTTAGCTCTTGGTTGCAGCTCAGGTCATGATCTCAGGGTTGTGAGATCAAGTCCTGCATTGAACTCCCCACTCAGCACAGAGTCTACTTGCCCCTCTCCCCCTGCTCCTCCCTCTGCTCTTTCTCTCTTTCTCTCTCTCTCTCTCAAATAAAATAAAATATTAAACAAACAAACAAACAAAAAAACCCAAACCTAATTGGAAGGACTTTTATGTGAAATAAACTTTGAAATTACTTAGAATAGTGTCTTCCATATAATAATCACTCAATGAATATAACTGTAATTTGTTATTGCCATCGTTCTTGTTGGTAGGAGCAGTTAACAGCTATAGTAGTAGTAGTAGTAGTAGTAGTAGTAGTAGTTGGCAATAGTACTAAAAAACAAGAGAAGAGACTGATTAAAGATTTACTCAAGAGCAGGGAAACATACCAGTGTAAAATTGGGGGTAACACGGTGAAAAGACAACCAAAAAAGGCAGGCTCTTAAATTCATTTCTGTGGCCATGATAACAAATTACTGCAAATTTAGGTGTCTTAAAACAATACACATTTATCCTATTACATTTCTGGAGGCCAGAAATCTGAAATCAGTTTCATGGGGCTCAGGTTAAGGTGTTACCAGGGTTTGTCCTCCGGAGGCTCTAGGAGAGAATCCTGGCCACCTCCAGCTTCTGGAAACTACTGATATTTCTTGTCTTATTGCCACATTGTGTCGGGGACAGTGCGTGATCCGCCCCTCCCACCAGGTCCAAGCCACCAGAAACGTTGGTAGAGGTACCCATGAACGTGAATGAAAGTCCCTCTGGACTTTGCCCCACCTAGAATCCGCAAAGCCACATACCCTATGGGCCAGGGCCATATGTCCTTTGTGTGCTTATCCAAGACATATAGTTCCATTTAATCCTCCTCCTGATGATCATATCTCTGTAACTCTTATCTGTATTCCTTGATCCCTCTGCCTCAATGGTCTCAACTTCTGTGAGTTTAAGCAATCACTCTGTACCCTGCAGTAACAATTCTAATCCTGTCCTAGGGCAGGTGCAAAAGCAGTTAGATTTAACTGCACCACCCAACTTCCTCACTTTTGAATAATAAAAGACTGGGGCCCTTGTCAGTCAAGAAAAACAAAGGCAGAGCCAAAGGAAAAGGAAAAGGCAGGGGAAAAGGCAGAGAGCCTGCAAAGAGAGACAGAAGCAAAGTGAGGAGAGAAACAGAGAAGCAAAGAGAACAGCAGAAACAGAAGCAAAGAGAGCAACAGAAATAGAAGCAGCGAGCAAGAGAGACAAAAGCAGAGAGAGAAGCAGAGCAAGAGAGCCAGAGCTAGAGAGCTAGAGCTAGAAAGCCAAAGCTAGAAATCCAGAGAGTGAGCCTGAGCCTGCTTCATAGGTCTCTCCTGACTGACCTCGGGTCTGTCAGTTTCCATCAGATTTCCATGTCCGTGTCATTATTTCGCCCACCAGACATCCCGTGGTTCGGGACCCACATCTCTGCGGAAGCTGGTCCCCAGGAGCGACAACATTGTTCTAATCTCTTTGTCATCATATTACCTTCTCTTCTGTAGTCAGATCTCCCTTAGTTTATAAGGATTCATGTGATTATATTTAAATCCACTTGGATAATCCAGGATGATGACCTCACATCAAGATTCTTAATTTAATCTGGTATGTAAAGAAAGTTCCTTTTGCTGTATAAAGTAACATTCACAGGTTTCAGGATCAGGATGTGGATATCTTGGGGATATTAGTATTTTTTTAAATACTCTGACATTTCCAAAAGATTGTTGTTGTTTTTGTTGTCTATAATTTCAATAACAATCAAATTGAATCAAGGGGTTTTTTAAATCATTTTTTGAGAAAAAACTATTTACTTTTAGATTAATATTAACCCTTTTGAAAAAATAGGTAACAGAGTTGGGATATTTCATAGCAACATAAAAAGTAATGGGATACTTTATAACATCTTTTACTCGTCAGTCTTTCTACTTCTAAAATCATAAAATTATAATAAAATGTCATGTATATATCTATAGTCAAATGGGAGTAATAACTCAGTTTTCATTGCCTGACATCAAGTAGTATACTAGATTTAGGAGGGGTTGGTAAAGAAATTAAACAAAGGCACATTTATTTCTAATATACTGATTATGAATTATAACATGACAATTTTTGCCAGATTTCCATAAGAAACCAAACACTTCCTCTGTTTTTTTTTTTTCCTGTTAAAATCTAGCTAAAAACATTCATTGCACCCCACTTAGTGATCCATGTAGAAAACAATGACAGCAACCTGAATTCCAAATACCAGAGACTGAAATCTTCAGCATTACCCTACAGAGAACCTCAGTCTCTGAACCTTTATCTTGTATTGTACAGGGCATTCACTGTACTAATTTGTTGTGGTTATAAAAGAGCCAAATAATTTACATTTGATTTTATTTTCTATTCTATACTTCTCTGCCCCATTTTTCCCCCCTCAAAATCTATTTCTTTAAAAAGAAATAATAATCTGTTGGGGGACTGAAGAATAATTAATATAAACCAGCAAACTGAAAAATAAAAGTCAGAGCCAGTGTTTATTCCCAGGACTGGATTTTTGCATATTTGCTCTCATTTAAACCCTGATATAGACCTTGAGGCTCTTGTTGCAGATGGAGACACTACAGCTCAGCCAGGTGAAATCTCTAAGTAGCAGAGGTGGCATTTGAGATCCAATGTCTGACTACAAAGGATGGGTGTTGTTGTTTTTGGTTTCTAACATCAAATCCCTATATTATTACCTTCATAATTACAAATTTCATTTGTTTCTCTAGAAGTGTAAATTTTCTTCTAGATCACCATGATCAGGAGCCTTGTTTATAATTTAAAACAAATGCCAATTTTCAACTGATGACCATTCAGATATTAATCTAGTGTAGGCAGAAGATCTGCCAAAAAAAAGAAAGTTATATTAAATATGAATTCATTATCCTCAAGGAATTTTTTTCTATAGGTGTCAAAACTACTTTTATTTTTTTTTAAGACTTTATTTATTTGAGAGACAAAGAGAGCACAAGTAGGGGGAGGGGCAAAGAGAAAGGGAGAGAGATAATCAGACTTCCTGGTGAGTGGGAAACCTGATGCAAGATTTGATCCCCCAGGACCTGGAGATGATGCCCTGAGCTGAAGTCAGACACTTCACCGACTAAGCAACCCAGGTACCCCAAAACTCTTTGGGTTTTTAAAAATAAATTCTCCGAAGGGCCACATAACAGACTTATAACAGTTTATATAATTAATAATAAAAAAATTGAATATTTTCCGATCCTCTTGAATTCTTGCTTCTCATTACTTCTACCATTTTCTCCTCAAATTGATTTTTATTATCTAAATTGTCAGAAAGCTAGAAAAATACTAGCTATATTTAAGTTGGAAAATAATAGAAAATACTACCTGAAAAATGAACTTTTTAAAAAAATATTTTATTTATTTATTTGACAGAGAGAAACACAGGTAGAGAGGGAACACAAGCAGGGGAGTGAGAGAGGGAGAAGCAGGCTTCCCATGGAGCAAGGAGTCAATGTGGGGCTCAATGCATGGCTCCATCTGGGGACTCCAGAATCACTGACCTGAGCCAAAGGCAGACACCGAGTGACTGAGCCACCCAGGTGCCCCCCAAAATGGAACTTTTTTTAAGCACGTGAATTTTTTTCTGAAATACATATTCAAGATAACTCATTTATTTTCAAAAATCACCTTTGGCTTTTTCATGATGTCTTGGATTTATTAGAGCATATTAAAAATAGTAATTAGGGGTACTTGGGTGACTTAGTTGAGTGTTTGCCTTCAGCTCAGGTCATGATCCCAGGGTTCTGGAATAAGCTGTACATCAGGCTTCCTGCTCAGAGAGGAGTCTGCTTGTTCCTCTCCCTCTGCCCTTCCCTCTGCTCATGCTCTCTCTTGCTCTCTCAAATGAATAAATAAAATCTAAAATAAAATTAAAATAGTAAATATATGGGAGTCAGTTAATTCTTGGCTTTACATTTTCATGAGAACCATTATGTTTATGTACTCATCAAAATAAATGATATCTTAGTATTATACAAATAGTTAGCCTGCTTTTCTGTAGCTAATTATAAAGAGGGATCAACTTTTTAGAGTTTTAAGAACATTGCTCTGACAGTGGACTGTAGAAAATAATATATCAGATGCAGTCTATTAAAGTATAGCATCAAGACTAGCAAAGTCATATTAAGGAGAACATGTGGCAGGTATATTTCATTTACAAATGCAATTCAAGGATATAAATGTTCTTTAAACTTTAACAATCTTTATATTTTTTTTCTAAAACATTTTATTTTTAAATTTATTTGTGGCATTTTTATTATGTTTCTTTGATTAGCATTAATTTTTTCCTCTATGTTATTTTTTAACAACTTTATTAAGCTATGCTTGCTACACAAATCCACACAAATGTAATATAAACAATTTGGTGGGTTTGAACATATGCATATATGTGTGGAACCATCACCACAATCCAGGTAATAAATGTATCTGTCACATCCAAAGTTTTCCACTTTGCCACCCCCCCCTTTTTTTTTTGATGGTGGTAAGAACACCTAAGTTGAGATCTTCTCTTAACTAATTCTTCAGTGTACAATGCAGTATTTATTGTTCACTTTGGGTACTTTGTTGTGTGGTAGATCTCTAGAACTCACACATCTTTGCATGACTGAAATTTTATACCCATTAAACAACTACTCTATATTTCTTGCCCCTCCCCCACTCTCAGATTACCATCATGCTACTTCATTCTACTCTCTGCCTCTATGAGTTTGACTATTTGAAATTAGAATATCAAAAAAATACCTTCCATGTTTGTTGTAGACTTATTCACAATGGATAAGATACTTAGATAAGATACAGAAAGAATCTAGTGCCCATATCTGCAGGTGAAAAGATAAAGAAGATGTGGTAAATACATGCATTGGAACATCATTCAGCTAAAAAAAAAAAAAAAAAAAAAAAAAAATCCCATTCTATGTGACAACATGAATAAGTCTGGAGGACATCATAGTAAATGAAGTAAGCCAGTCACAGAAGAACACAAAAATGTTGCTTTATTGGACAAATATAGAGACTAGCACTATTCTGCTTTAAAATTAAAACCTTTGTTATTATGTTGCTACACTATAAAAAAAAAGATAAAGTTTTAACAGTTAAAAGGAAAGAAAGAAAGAAAACTCTTCTGTATTAATAGTTCCTTCACTTTATGAATAATTATTTCTCTCCCAAGCCCTTGGCTACCTCGGGAATGGTTTCAGTGGTGTCTCCTGTCCTCCCAACATAGAAGCTTGAGTTAAATCAGCTATAAGTGGAGGTTCTTTGCTGTTATATGCTGTACTTTTCCTCAGCTATTATTTCATCCAAAGATAAGAATTTACCCTTCTGCAAATGCTGGTTTGGACAACTGAGTATTCCCTTTCTCTTTTAACCAAATGATTCATTCCTCCTCATGTAATAAATGTAATCTTTGTGAGAAATAAAGATCTGAGCTTCCTCTCTAGGAGAATAGTATTTTCCATATCAAAAAATTTATGAGAATTCTTTCCAAATGAGAAGTGTCTGCAATTATCCATTTTTGAAGCATCCTTAAGTCCTCTATACCATACATAACTGGGAAACACATTTCCTTTCCAGTAAACCAAAATACTTGTGCTGAAGACATGTAAAAAGTACATCAGCAAAATCTGGTGCAGTAAGGCCTAAGAACAATAATTTCAATAGTTTGTAATTGATTTTGTAAAACAAAAAAATCAATTCAGTGTTACTAATTATAATAATAATATTATTTAATTTTGGAATGTGAACCTAACCCCTATTCCCAAACTGTAATGTTTCTGAATCTTATTTAAAGTATATTATTATTATATACATTATGTCCTCTGGGTTACTGGGAGGCAATTATTTTCCTTGGAATTTGATTGGCAGGGCTATGAAAATAATCACTATCTGTACATTCCTTAATTTTAAACCACTTTTTGGTTTTTTTCCACTTGTAATAATATTAATGATTATTAATCATACATATTGTATAAAAGGGAAGGAAAAGAAATAGAAACTAACTTCAGTATGATATTTCAGTGTTCAACTCAAGGAAAACATCATCTAGTCTCTATTATGTGTAAGGTATTGTGTCAGCCATTGTAGGGGATGAAAAATTATATAAGCATTATCCTGATCTGAGTAAAAGAATATTCAGGTGGAATAAATATAAACAACACAGAATAATAAAATGAATATAACAGGCACAAATAAACACTATAGTTTTATAGACATTCTTGACTTTTTATTGTTGAAGTCATCGTGGAAAAGTTCAGTTTTATTACAAAGTAAGAATTGAATGTGATAATACACCATTGTGTATGTATGTATATGTGTGTATGTGTATATATATATATATATATACATATATATATAGAGAGAGAGGTGTATATATAAATATATATAAATATGAATTAAATTTAAATTTAAGTGTAATACATATATATAAATAGTATAAGTAAAGATAAATAAACATAGAGGAGAAGACATCAAGACATTAATAGATAGTGTGTTTTCAGGGAATCATGAGCATCCCAGAGCATAACAAGAACTGAATAGGACACATAATGTAAGAGGTAGTTAAGACCAGTAGTGGAGCATTTGGCCTGGTATGCTAAGTATTTCAAACTTTATTGTTGAAGTATTTGCAAATAGATATAGAGAAAGTCTTTAGTATAAACAAATTGGATCTTAGAATATTAACTCTGCTGATTATAAAAAGTTCTTTCAATTGAAAAAAAAAGCAGAAGCTGCAACACATAAGAAAATAAAAATTTATTATAAAGTTTGAAAGACTCATAAACAACATGAAAACTTGAAAAACTAGGTTCAAAATTAATAGCAACTATGGCATTTCTGGAGATGATTATATAGATTACTATTTATAAATATGGGCAATCTAATTTAAATAAAATTAAGTGTAATATTAAAATAAAAAATAAGAATTTTGTAAACAATCAGTAATAATAATAATAATAATAATAGGATCTTAATTGGGAGTTGGGAAGCTGAATTTGGTATACTGATTTGACTTTATAGGACATATAATTAGTAGGCATTTAAGATGCAAATGTGGACAAATTTGAGACTGAGTTTATCATAGCAGTCTATGTATACAAATATATGAATTTAAATGATTAATCAAGAGATCTTATATTTTTTCCATTTTTTTAAATTATAATTTATTTTATGTTTTCAGTGTTCCAAGATTCATCGTTTATGCCCCACACCCAGTGCTCCATGCAATATGTGCCCTTAGTAACCACTACCAGGCTCCCGCATTCCCCCACCCCGTCCCTTACAAAACCCTCAGTTCGTTTCTCAGAGTCCAAAGTCTCTCATGCTTCATATCCCTCTCTAATTTACCCCAGTTCACATTTCCTTTCCTTCTCCTATTGTCCTCCATGTTACTCCTTATGTTCCACAAGTAGTGAAACCATATGATACTTGACTTTCTCTGCTTGGCTTATTTCACTCAGCATAATCTCCTCCAGTCCTGTCCATGTTGCTATAAAGGTTGGGTTTTCATCCTTTCTGATGGAGGCATAATATTTCATTGTATATAGAGACCATTTCTTCTTTATCCATTCATTGGATAGTTTGCCCTGTTGAAGGGCACCTTGGGTCTTTCCATAATTTGGTGATTATGGCCATTGCTGCAATGAACATGGGGCTACATATGGCCCTTCTTTTCACTACATTTGTATGTTTGTGTTAAGTACCCAGTAGTGCAATTGCAGGGTCATAGAGTAGCTCTATTTTTAATTTTTTAAGGAACCTCCACACTGTTTTCCAAACTGCCGCACCCACTTGCATTCCCAACATTGTAAGAGGGCTCCCCTTTCTCCACAGCCTCTCCAACACTTGTTTTTTCCTGTCCTGTTAATTTTGGCCATTCTGACTAGTGGAAGATGGTATCTCAATGTGGTTTTGATTTGAATTTCCTTGATAGCTAATGATGACAAACATTTTTTCATGTGTCTGTTAGCCATTTGTATGTCTTCCATGGAGAAATGCCTCTTCATGTCTCCTGCCCATTTTTGATGTTATCATCTTTTTTTTGTGGTTGTTGAGTCTGAGGAGTTCTTTATAGATCTTGGATATCAGCCTTTGTCTGTAGTGTCATTTGCAAATATCTTCTCCCATTTCGTGGGTTACCTCATTGTTTTGTTGACTCTTTGCTTTGCTGTGCAGAAGCTTTTTATTTTGATGAAGTCCCAAAGTTCATTTTTGCTTTTGTTTCCTTTGTCTTTGGAGATGTGTTTTGAAAGAAGTTGCTGTGGCCAATGTCAAAAAAGGTTACTGCCTAAGTTCTCCACTAGGAGTTTGAGAGATTCCTGCCTCACATTGAGGTCTTTCATCTATTTCAAGTTTATCTTTGTGTGTGGTGTAAGAGAATGGTTGAGTTTCATTCTTTGATATGTAGCTGTCCAATTTTCCCAGCACCATGTATTGAAGAGACTGTATTTTTTCCACTGGATAGTTTTTCCTGCTTTGTCGAAGATTAATCTTCCGATCCATGAGCATGGAATGCTTTTACATCTTTTTGTGTCTTCTTCAATTTCTTTCATGAGTGTTCTGTAGTTCCTTGAGTACAGATCCTTAACTTCTCTGGTTAGGTTTATTCCAAGGTTATCTTATGGTTTTTGGTGCTACGGTAAATGGAAATCGATTCACTAATTTCCCTTTCTATATTTTCATTGTTAGTGTATAAAAACATAACTGGTTTTTTTGTGTGTTTTTTTAAAAACACAACTTTTTAATGTACTGTTGGATCCTATTAGCTAGGATCTTGTTGAGATTTCTGTGCATTGATTTTGTGTCCTGCCACATTACTGATTTGCTATATGAGTTCTAGTAGTTTGGGGGTGGAGTCTTTTGGGTTTTCCATATAAAGTATCATGCCATTTGCGAAGAGAGAGAGTTTGACTTCTTCTATGCCAATTTGAATAGCTTTTATTTCTTTTTGTTGTCTGATTGCTCTTGCTAAGACTTTTAACACTATGGTGAATAACAGCTGCGAGAGTGGGCATCCTTGTCTTGTTCCTGATCTCAATGGGAAAGTTGTCACCATTTCCCCATTGAGAATGATATTCATTGTAGGTTTTTTGTATATAGATTTTATGATGTTAAAGAATGTTCCCTCTATCCCAATACTTTGAAGAGTTTTAATCAGGAACGATTGCTGTATTTTGTCAAATGCTTTTTCTACATCAACTGAGAGGACCATGTGGTTTTTCTGTCTTCTCTTATTGATTTGTTTTATCACATTGATTGATTTGAAAATGTTAAACCACCCTTGCATCCCAGGGATAAATCCTACCTGGTCATGGTGAATAATCTTTTTAATGTACTGTTGGATCCTATTAGCTAGGATCTTGTTGAGAATCTTGGCATTAATACCCCTCAGGGATATTTGTCTGAAATTCTCATTTTTGATGGGGCCTTTGCCTATTTGGGAATTTAAGCAATGCTGACTTCATAGAAAGAGTTTGGAAGTTTTCCTTCTGTTTCTATTTTTTGAAACAGCTTCAGAAGAATAGGTATTATTTCTTCTTTGAATGTTTGGTAGAATTCCCCAGGGAATCCATCAGGTCCTGGGCTCTTGTCTTTTGGGAGGTTTTTGATCACTGCTTCAATCTCATTACTAGATATTGGTTTATTCAGGTTGTCAATTTCTTCCTGTTTCAGTCGTGGAAGTGTGTAGGTTTCCAGGAATGCATCCATATCTTCTAGGTTGTTTAACTTACTGGCATATAACTGTTGATAGTAATTTCTGATGATTGTTTCTATTTCCTTGGTCCTAGTTATGACCTCTCCCCAAATTAGAGACTAATTTGAGTCTCTCCCTTTCCTTTGGATTAGTTTGACCAATGTTTTATCATTCTTATTAATTCTTTCAAAGAACCAGCTTCTAGTTTTGTTGATGTATTCTACTGTGTCTCTAGTTTCTAATTCATTGAAGAGATCTTATAATGTTTTAAATCAAATGTTGAGATTAATAATTTTAAAAAGTAAGATGAAACAAATCTCAACTCAAAATTATAGAATTATGAATGATGCAATTTGTGATAATTTCTTCTACTATTTAAAATACTTAGGCTTTTTCCAGTTGTCAGAATAACAGTTGCATAACTTATTTAAAATTAATTCAATCTATCAACATGATGGTGCCATTATTTATAGAGTTAAATTATACATTAAGGGTTTGGGTTTTTGTGAAGTTTTTTTGAGAAGTCTATCATTTTCTTGCTCTAACCTTCCTCACTCTCATCAATCTTCCTTCCCCAAAGTATATTGTTTAGATGTTTCTTCTGCCAACTTTTTTGGCCCTTCCAAGTTTTTATTTTTATACATTTTTTCATTAAAAAAAGCATAATTACTATAATATACAAAGGACTAAAGAAGAACTATAATAATGAATGAATCACTTCAGCCTGGAAAGCAGATACTCTCTTATAATATTAATGTTATAATACAGGCTCATTCAAATATTTCACATTTTCTGGTCCTTTTAAATGTGATATCCTAGCAAATGGTAAAGATATAGATGATATATTGGTATCTTTTTGGGTATCAATTTTAGATATTATCTCTCGATTTGCCTCTATGATCAGTGAGATTTAGCTATTTTATGCCACCATATTTTCTACTTCCTTTCCTCACCATGTAGTCATACTAAGCCAATAACAATATTTAAATAACATTCCTATGCAAATGTTATCTATAGTTAAACATCTTACTGAATTATCATCACCAGTTCTTTCTTTATAGCTTCCTAAAGATATTCAGTAACTTCAGTAAAAGCAAGTTTTTCATTAACTTGCTTTTCTCTAATTGCTGATTCTTGCTAAAACTTTTAATAACCCCTCAATTTTTCACAAAGCCAATTTCCTCAAATTATTCATTAGTTTCAAGTTTTGCTTGGTAACATTCCTCCTATATAACTCCTGTGAAGATTGATTATTTTCTTTGTCTGATGAATAATGGTAATCTTAGGAATAATGGTAATCTCGGGACTTTCCTTTGATGATATCCTTAAATTCCTTTACCTGATCCCTGGATTAGATTCTGAGGTTCCTGGATCTCATGTCATCCAAATTTTTGTTTGTCTGTTTTTGGTTTTCTCCATGTTTTCATGGAGCATATTTTCTGGTAACTTGATAAAATTGAAAATCTCTTGCAAATTCAGAGGGAGGAACTAATGACAGCCTTCATATGATAGCCCATATCCAATCTGAACTCACAGGAATTCAACCAGTTGAATGTTAGGCTCACCTGCCCTCCCTCCTTTTCTTTCTTTCTTTCTTTCTTTCTTTCTTTCTTTCTTTCTTTCTTTCTTTCTTTCTTTCTTTCTTCAACTAACATCTTTTTAAAAAAATTATTTAAAGTCAGTTAGCCAATATACAGTACATCATTAGTTTCAGATGTAGTGTTCAGTATTTTATCAGTTGCATGTAACACCCAGTGCTCATTACATCAAGTACCCTCCTTAATTCCCATCACCCAATTATCCCATCCCCCACCCACCTCCCATCCAGGAACTCTCAGTTTGTTTCCTGTAGTTAGAAGTCTCTCATGTTTTTTTTTTTTTCTTTTCTGTTGATCCCCTTTCAGTTTTCACTCCCCTTCCCTATAATCCTCTGCACTGTTTCTTACATTCCACGCATATGTGAAACCATATGATAATTGCCTTTCTCTGACTGACTAATTTTGCTCAGCATAATACCCTCCAGTTCCACCCATGTCAATGTAAATGATAAATATCCATCCTTTGTGATGGATGAGTAGTATTCCATTGTATGTAGATACCACATCTTCTTTACCCTTTATCTGTGGATGGACACCTCAGATCTCTCCACAGTTTGATTGTTGTGGACATTGCTGCTATGAACATTAGGGTACAGGTGCCACTTTAGATCACTACATTTGTATCTTTGGGGTAGATACCTGGTAGTGCAATTGCTGGGTCTAACTTCATTCCTCTCCTGAGGGAAAAGGAGACCCCAGTTGCTACAATCCTCCAAACCTACTCTTTCTTCCTAAAGTGGAAGAAATATATTTGCTTCTTTATTAAGATCAGGACACGTTTCCTCATGAAAATGAAGATAACTGTTAAATTGGGGGAGCTAGTAGCTTATCAATAATCTTTTCTTCTCTCTTCCTTCACAAGGCTCCTGTCATGTTTTCTCTCTACAATTGTTAAACTGGTCTGAGTTTTACACATTTTCATGACAAAATTGTCAATTGGCATAACTTTAGGGCCAATTCTGTATATGTGAACCTGTGAAACTTCTGTTATATTGATTTTGCATGCCTTAATTTAATTTGGTTTCTCTTAATATTAATACATAATTAAGGAAGTGTTCTAAGTTTTTGAAATACAGTTGAATAAAATCTAGAGGGAAAATGTCATAAGTTTTAGAATCAGATTTCTTCTCTGCAGCATTAGAATTGAACTATTCTTTTCTTGTTTGCTTGAGGTTTTTTTGGAAATTCCACTAAGTTTATATCACTTAATGTCACATAGCTTATAAGTGGAAGTGCCAAGATTCAAAAAGGAAAAGCTCAAATTATTGTTGTAATTTGATTTTGATTTGACAGATGTTATGTGCACATGGACTATGTAAATATTTTATTTGTTTCAGGAATAAATTATGTTTATATTATTCTTGAATTTTCTCTAACCATAAGAAATATTCTGAGTAAATATAAAAGTTGTGCTATATAAAATAATTGTGATAATTATATTTACCTAAGAATAGTGACTAAACCAAACATACATGAGAACTATAAACTCAATTAGTCAATCTTTCTAATAGTGAAATGGTTCTGTCACTCTTTATCCATTTTGATAAGTTGATAAACATATTTGAATGAGATCATTATTTATAATAATGGCAAAAAATGAAAAATGTGAAAATAGACATGCTTTGTAAGCTTATAGATAAAACAATCTTGTGGAGTTTCCCACATATGTTTCACCACTCAGATACTCAGATGCCCTTTTTATGCTCACTTATGTGCCCTGAGAGGAATATATCTTGCTGATACTTTTCTTTTTCATTAAGAATTTTTCTTATGTCAAAAAAGTTATCTCAAAAATGATACGGATATTCAAGTCATTAAAATTTTATATATTTAAAGGGAACAAGATTGCAATTATATGAAGGAATGGTTTAAATTAGATATATACTTGTATATGTATTATGTATCATAATGTTACATAGTATACATATTCATATAACATACATTACATATGTATTACATATAACTCTCTTACCAGAACTATATATAATTGAATTATAGTGAGTTAAAAATTTATAATTCTTTTCTCAAATGTCATGGTTTGATGTTCATGGAGTACTCTTTATTTAATCTGAGTATACCATAACTTGGGCCATCTCATGTCCTGAGTTTGCATTATCTAACAAAGATTCTCTGCATTCTCTCTACCAATGAAATCAATATATTTTTGGAATTTTTAAAAGGGCAGCAAGTAGGTGGGGGTGCCTGGGTGGTTCAGTTGGTTAAGCCACTGCTGTGAGCTCAGGTCATGATCCTGGAGTCCTGGGATCGAGTCCCATATTGGGCTCCCAGCTCCGTGTGGAGTATGCTTCTCCCTTTGACCTTCTCCCCTCTAATGCTCTCTCTCATTCACTCTCTTTCTCTCAAATAAATAAATAAAAACTTTTTTTTTTAAAAAAAGGGCAGGTGGTGCCTAGAAACGAGTATCAGAGAACTTGATACAAAAGAAAGCTCAAAGCTGAATGAATGAATAATTAATAAATCTGTTACCATTGCTGATATTTTGAGCTTTAAGTCTTTAACACAAAACTGCTGGTGTAATATTAATTCAGTGAAACCTTTCTCATCTGTTTACATCCCACTTTTAGTGTCCCTGAGATTCTTAGGAAAGGTAAGGGGAATTTGAGAATTTCAAACTCCAGAGCTTGCTTTGGGAGGATAAAGAAAAAACTAAGAATTTTCTAAAATATAAGTATTCAAAAATAGAGTCTATATTATTGGTTTATAAATTGAATTTAATAAATATATGTTTCTAACTTTTCTAATTAGTTTATTAAAACATTGAAGGATTCAAAAAGTTTCCCAATAAGATAACTTATTATATTACCTTACCATCATTTAAGCTTAAAAATAATTTTATTATGTGCATGTTTGCATTCAAAGATACAAGCCAAGTTCTGTACTGCCATTGGAGGGCATCTAAAATTGCTGTACGTATATTTATTATTTAAAACTTATGTATATGTTCCAGTCAAATTCATGCTTTATGACTCTAGCTGCTTCAGTATACATTTTTCATATTTTAAGACTTACTTTTTGTATTTGGTTTCTTTAAAGTCCTTTAGTGAATGTTGGTAGGAATGTAATCTGGTGTAGCCACTCTGGAAGACAATAGGGAGATTCCTCAAAAAGTTGAAAATAGAGCTACCTATGACTCAGTAGTTGCATTACTGGTATTTATCCCAAATGTAGTGATCCAAAGGGGCACCTCACCCCAGTGTTCATAGCAGCAATGTCTACAATAGCCAGACTATGGAAAGAGCCCAGATGTCCATTGACAGATAAATGGGTAAAGAAGATTGGTATATATATATATATATATATATATATATATATATATATATATCCAATGGAATACTACTTAGTCACCAAAAAAGAAATGAAATCTTGCCATTTGCAAAGATGTGGATGAAACTATAGGGTATTATGCTAAATGAAATAAGTCAATCAGAGAAAGACAATTATCGTATGATCTCACTCATAAATGGAATTTAAGAAAAAAAAAACAGGATCATGGGGGAAGAGA
Source organism: Spilogale gracilis (assembly GCA_004023965.1). Classification (NCBI taxonomy): domain Eukaryota; kingdom Metazoa; phylum Chordata; class Mammalia; order Carnivora; family Mephitidae; genus Spilogale; species Spilogale gracilis. The sequence continues at coordinate 52,249 of PITA01007333.1, forward strand.
GAAAAAAAAAATGAAATCAGAGAGGGAGACATACCACAAGAGACTCCTAATCATAGGAACAAACTGAGTGTTGCTGAAGGGGAGAAGGCTGGGGGGATGGAAAACAAAACAAAATGAAAAACAAAAACAATAGCATAACTTAAAAAAGCCTTTCAGTGAAGTCTGTATATTTGCTTGTATTTATTATGTCTTACTGGATTTTTTCTTTTAATAGATATTTAAGACTCATTACTTGAATTTTATAATTTGTTCAGTTAGTGTATTTTTTTCAGTTAAAAGTAGTACGTGGTGATGCTTTCATTGTTTTATAAATGTAAATTTTGGCTGATTTCATTACAAATTCATGTCTATATACACATATATAAGATTTTTAAGGAAGATTGTTTGGTTAGCTCCCAAATTTATTACCTGATGTCTAGTCTGATTTTACATTAGATTTGGATTTTGTTTTAAATAAAATGTCGTTACTTTAATTTCAATAATATCCAAAAAAAGATTTTGTAGACCTCTACTTTGTATGAAGTTTATAAAAGTTCTGTTTTTGTAAATTAAACTGATCGCTGTAAGTACTTTATTTTATTTTTAAAGATTTATTTATTATTATTTGAAAGAGAGAGGGCATGGATGGGGGAGGGGCAAGCCCACTCCCTGCTGAACTGGGAGCCAGATGATCTGGTGTTGCATCCCAGGACCCTAAGATCATGACCTTAGGCGAAGTCGGAAGCTTAACTGACTGAGCCACTCCGGCACCCTGCTATTAGGATTTTATATGGATTATTATACTTCCATTTCTGACATAGTCTTCGTAGTATGTAGGATTCATTTGTAATCAATAGCGTTCTCTCTATAAACCTTGGTTAAGACAGAGAGACTGCCAGTGATAAACTATTCCTCTCTTTACACAGTCTTTCTCACCCTCAGTAGAACTAATATCTCCCATATAGTTCACACCTTCCAGTGTGCAGGTAGTTTCTGACAAAACATGTGTACTCAGACAGAAGCAGCTAGGAATAGCATACTCTTTTCAGGCTCTAATGGGAAAAATATTCAGTGCTGCTATGTCTGCTGACCACTCCCCTTGCTGTGACTTGGAAGATGCACATACAAAGTCTCAAAGCCACCAGTCACTGAGGTCAAAGGAAATTACAGGTTATATATACATAAAATATTTGTAGAAAATAGAAACTGACAAGTCATGCATTTGAACATATATAGGGAGTCATCTCAATACAACTTCAGAGCTTTTCACCTCCATATATTTCATGAAGTCCATAATTATGTATTCCTTTACTTGTTAGCAATATTTTCTTTTTTATTCAGAATATACTCTGTTAATAGCAATGAAACTTAAGACAAAAGTAAATATTCAATTAAATTTATTAAAACCTTTCTGTAATAATTCTAACATCTCTACTCTCTGAGTAAGGGTTTTTGATTGTGTCTTTTATGAGCGATACACTGTGTTTGTGATTTTTATTAAATGTTGAACATTACATAAAAGAACACCAACAACTGAGGTAAATAATATTCATGCACAAGATAAAAGTATTCCTCCTCCTCCTCCTCCTCCTCTTCCTCCTCCTCTTCCTTCTTTTTCTTTTCTGTCAGGTCATTAGTGTGTTGAGTTGAGTCAGGGTAATCAGTAGTTAGTCTGGGTCTGCATTTTTGTTTTTGTTTTTTTTTCCTATATTTTGTTCACCACAGCCTTCATAAACTATTCAGGGAAGATCATAGACTTTTATTTTAGCAGGGACTGTGATTTCGGTGCCTGTAGGTTTTGTCTCAGGTCTCCTGCCCTATCCTGAAGCCTTTTAGGATCTACATGTCTCTCCTCAGTATAAAACCTTTCATCTCCCTTGCCTCTCCACTGGGATATATTGCAATTAACTCATTTACTGAGGAATATCTGTAGTGTTTCTTAGAGTTCTTTCTTTCTGGCTTTACACTATAGCAAGCCCAGCAGACCTGCAGCTCAAAGTGGGTTTCTCTGAACTCCCCTGCCATTCCTCCAGTGGTAGGCAGCTTACTGCCTCATTCTTAGTGTTACGGGCTAGAAACTGGAACATTTCTTTCTAGGTCTTCTACTCCTGCCTCAAATCACAGCAAGACCAGAGACACTGAAGGATGATTTTTTGGTAGTTTTCCCCTGCCTGCCACTAAATGTTTTATATGCAAAATGCCATTAGTAGAGGCCCATGGAGGAGAATTGGCAGGTACCCCTCGTAGTTTCAGGGCTCCTTAGGATTCCATGAAATCATTCCATGATTCCAATGAAACTGGCATTTTGGTCAAGAAATAACGATTAATAATAATTTTGTTATTTTAATTCCATATTTCACCATATGGACAAAAACAAATTAGGGGACTTTGAGTAGAATGTTACTGAGTTGGTTTTCTTTTTTGGACTGCTGCTACTTCTCATAATGGAATTTATGTGATCCTCATGTAGGGCCATGATAGTCTAATCCAAGTAAAAGTGAAAAACCTAAGCTAGTTTGGTTACTTTTGAGGTATCAATTTTGTTCTTCCTTTCTAGTATAAGCATATCTGTCTTATTGATGAAATTATCTGCCTCCATTGTCTATGAAACCCATACTTATATCCAAAGCAGTCCTTTTCCATCCTGCTCAAAAACACTGAATTTCTCTGGCATTTGTAACATTCTTTATCTGCTAATGCTTTTCCTTGTAGTTGTCATTATTAATATTCTCCATAGGTTCTTTCCTTTCATTGATTAATGCCTCTACCATGTGCATCACTTCTTTTCACTATTTGTCTTATTATAATTAATGGATATTTCAACACATATGCAAATGTGCCTAACCACCCCCGCTTTTTTTTTTCAGGTTATCACCTTCCTCACCTGCAGCACTGCATTCCAAAAGTCATGCTTTTCTTTGGCCATACTCTCAACAATACTTATGCCACTCCAGTGTTTTATTGCTATAGATAGTCTCATCTCTAACTATATCATACCCTTTTATATCACACACACACACACAATTCTTTATTCAAGATGCATTTTAAGCCCTACTGTTTTTTCCACTATCTATTGTTGCATTAATATCTTTAGTTTTTACTTATCTGTTCATATTACATGTTCCAGCATTTATATGACTCCTTTACATAAAAACCTCAAATTGCTCACCTGGGAAAACAAACAAACACAGACTATATAAAACTATTCACCCCCCAAAAGATAATTAAAAAATTAAAAAGTAAAAATAAAACTATTCACCCATTCAGCATCTGTATTCAATAGCTAAATGATAGTGGAGAATAATGAGAAAATACAGTTAGGATTCTTTAAATTTTTAGAAGCTAAAGTCAAATAGTCAAAATTGCCTGATTATTCAGTGATACTAGCCTTGTATTTTTGACTTCCTACTAGTGATAAATAATAATAAAAACCACTCACATTTGTTGAGTATGCAATGTAATGGCTGTATGGCTTACTTTGTTCTTCACCATGCTTTGACCTAGGACACGTATAATTCCCACAAGAAACTCATAACATAAGTACTGTTTTAAACCATTTTTCGGAGACACCCCCATGGCTCAGTCAGTTGGGTGTCTGCGTTCAGCTCATGGTCCTGGGGTCCTGGGATCGAGTCCCATAGGAGCTGGGAGCCTGCTTCTCCCTCTCCCTCTGCCTGCTGTTCTGTCTACTTGTGCTCTCTCTCTAGCTCTCTGTCAAATAGATAAATGGAATCTTTTAAAAAAAATTACCAGTGACTAAGTCATAGTGGCAGTACAGTGACAAAATTTCAGTGCATGCTCTGAATTGATATGCCATATTGCCTCTGTGACATTTTCTTTTTCTTCTTTCTTTCTTTTTCTCTTTATTTCTTTCTTTCTCTTTCTTTCTCTCTCTCTCTCCTTCCTTCCTTCCTCTTTCCCTCTTTCTTCTTCTTCGTCCTCCTCCTCTTCTTCCTTTCTTTCTTTTTTTCATTTTCTTTTGTTCTTTCTCCCTCTCCTCCCTCCCTTCCTCCCTTCCTCCCTCCCTTCCTTCCTTCCTTCCTCTTTCCTTCTTTCCTTCTTTCCTTCCTAATAATATGAATGATGTTTTATCTGCTTACCTCAAAACTCAGTCTCTCTATTTGTGCCCAGATTCCATTCTGGAAATCTTCTCTAAGACTATTTCACTGATGTGGCCTTCCCCTTTGCTTTATCAATTACTTCCTCTCTACTACATCATTCCCATTTGCTTAGAAATGAGTTCTAGATTCTCCTAGTTAAAAAAAATTGTATGAGTAAATAAATTAGTCTCCCTCTTCTTACCTTTACATCTATTCCTTATGTAGCATCCAGTCTTACTTTAGAAACTAGTTTTAATTCTGTACCCCACTACTCATCCTGCCCCTCTAGAACTCTCTTCTCCAAAAGAGAGGCCAGAATATTGGCCTCTCAAAGGTGTCTATACTTAAATCCTGGAACCTGTGATTATATTGTGTTATATGGCAAACAGAAATTAAAATTACAGGTGAAATGCAGGTAGCTGGTCATCTGACTTTAAAATAGTCATTATCCTTTTTTTTCCAGGCAGGCCCAGTGTAATTACAGGGTCATTAAAAGTGGAAAAGGGTGATAGAGAGTCAAAATGTGACTATGGAAGAAGCACCAGCAAGATGTAATATTACTGGCTATGAAAATAGGGAAAAGAGACCAGGAACCAAGGAATCAGAGTAGCCTCCAAATGGTGAAAAAGACATTGGAATGCATTTTCTTCCAGAGCCTCCAGAAAGAACACAGCAGTGCCAACACCTTGATTAGTTTGGTGAGACCTATGTTAGACTTTTATGCTAACGAACAGTAAAAACAAAAACAAAAACAAAACAAAATTGTTTTGCTTTAATTTACTAAACTTTTGATAATGAATTGAAGTAACAATAGAAAATAAATACAGCAGGACACCTGGGTGGCTCCGCCGGTTAAGTGGTTAAGCGTCTGCCTTCAGCTCAAGGTCCTGGGATCAAGTCCCTCATTAGGCTCTTTGCTGAGCAAAGAGCCTGTTTTTCCCTCTGCCTGCAGCTCCCCTGTTTGTGCAAACCCTCTCTCTGACAAATAAATAAATAAAATGTTAAAAAAAAACCACTAAATATAGCTTCTCACATGGGTTCACCTTCTAGCACCTTCTATCTTAAATGTTTCTCTAACATCTCTAACATCCCTGAGTTTTATATAAGTTCTCTGCTCATAATTTCATGAAAAATGTATTTAATAAGTAAATAGGTCTTTAATAAGACTTACCTAATATCATGAGCAACCAGTGCTTGCTATGCCATATTGCCTCTATGACACCCAAGGTAGTTAACCAGTTCATGTATGTTCATAATTGAAGTATGCCATTTCTTTTTTTATTCATTATTAATAGGTCTACTTACAGGACCTATTTTAACATCTTCAAATTTTAAATGCCAAACAATATTTTATACATGCCTAGACAATTTTTTAACGTTTTAACATTTTTTTCAATATTTTATTTGCTAATATATATTTGTTCTGCCAATTAAAATTAAAGCTGCTAACTAGAATTAAATAGTTTGTACAACTATGCCAGTACCCTTGCATTTTATTTAGTGCCTTATTAATGCTTAGGACAAAAGAAAAGAAATGTTGAAGGAATAACAGCACCACAACCTTGACCAAGAGTGAATCCATAGTTTGATATTTCCAATAAGTTTTAACCATGAGATTGGGCTTTTAATATTTTTTAAAAGCATATTAATTAAGCAGTTTAATCTTCCAATGGTAGTGAGGTTAAAATATGTGTGTGTGTGTGTGTGTGTGTGTGTGTGTGTGTGTGTGTATGTGCATGTATACATGTAAAAGATCTGGAAAATAGGCTTTCATTTTGAAGGAATTTAAGGAACTGGAAAATATCCTTAAGCTGAACATTTTTCTTCATAACTTTTGGAATTTACAAACACATACAGAACACATACAGAAATGAAAAGTAATTCTGGGATGAGATACACCGATGAGGAACTTTTATGAGTAGTAATGAGTGGAGTGGATCTTAAATAGCATTCTCAGATACAGTTTGGTTTTTATTTCAATTTTATCTGTTTCTGAAGCTTTCCTTGGACCTCATTATAATTTTTCCACATCATCTCTGAACTTGGATATTTTTCTAGGAAATATGTTGTCTATTTACATCTTTATCGGTCTATATCCATATGTATATCTTATCTATAGCTATGTCTGTATCTATATATTTATAGTACTCATGTTTTCAGGCAATATAAAATAGCTGTATCAAAATAAATGTTTTTAAGATGAAATTCGGAGGAAAAATAAAATTAGTTTTATGAGAAAAATGTTTTAATATAAAACACTATGCAGGACACCTGGGTGGCTCAGTTGGTTAAACGACTGCCTTCGGCTCAGGTCATGATTACCGAGTCCTGGGATCCAGCCCTGCATTAGGCTCCCTACTTGGCAGGAAGCCTGCTTCTCCCTCTCTCACTCCTCCTGCTGTGTTCCCTCTCTAGCTCTGTTTCTGTCTGTCAAATAAATAAATAAAATCTTTAAAACAACAACAAAGCAACAACAAAAAACCACTATGTACAGGCTCTTTTAAACTCTGCAAAAAACAAAACAAAGCATTTAATTATTTAGAATATTCTTGGGGGATGGTCTCAAAGAGTTGTGATATACCTTATTCCTTTATAGCCATTTTAAAATGGCCATCTTGCAGTTTTGTCAAGTACAGGGCTCAGCAAACAATGACTGGAGAGTCACTGCCTGTTTTTGTTTTGTTTAAATAATGTTTTATTTGAAAATGGTCACATTCATTTGTTTGCCTATTATCCCTATTATTCATAGTGCAATAACAGAGGTAAATTTTGACAGACTCCACTGCCCGTGAAGACTAATTTATGATGTGACCCTTTACACAAAAAATTAAATATGGATTCAAATTCAGGAATTACTAATGCAGATTGCAAATTATATTAAGTGACCTAAATTTTCTAATGACTAAAACTGTGCCTTGAATTTGATAGGCAGTTGGTAAGTACTTGTTGAATACATAATAATTATAAACTTCATCAGTAAAATGTAAGAATTACTAACTGGCTAGAAAGATTCATGTCCAAATAAAAATTTATGTAAACAATATAGAAATATACCAGGGGTATAGTAGGTTTTTAATAAACATTGGTTTCCCCTAATATACCTTCTCTGTTGAATTGTGGTATAGGGATGGCTCTTGTCCAAAAAACAACACTAGTACTGAGAGCCTGAAATTTTTAAGTGCCTTAAGATCCTTACTCAGAGGTTTACATAATATCATTTTTATTCTTATCTCAATTTCTAGTTTGTGAATAAGATTAAGAACCTAAGAACTGAGCAACTCATGTGGAGCACTGGTTCTGTCTTTGAATGCCTACTTTTTCTCCCTTGAATAAATCATGACAAATTCTGGCACTTTGGATATTGTGGACCTAGCATTTGACAAAAGAATCAAAAGCCTTGGAGCTATTTCTTATCAATTGGAAATTGAGCATAATTAGTTAATCATTCTATAAGTATTAAAGCAAGAAATCAGAGGTAAAGCCAAGGTTTGCATGAAACCAATTATATTTGAGTGATTATGGACAATAGAACTAATGTGTCTACAACTGGCTTTACTGAACTTCGGATATACATGTGATGATCTGGCTTAATGGTTATAATTGGACTTCCTCTTTCTGTCAAGATAGAGTAACAGGGACTAGATTTATCCACCCCTACATTAAACTGCACACACACACACATAAACACACACACACTCCTGCACTCACACATACAATATTTGAAACAAGATACTGGACATCAGGCAAGGGGCTATCAATAATTCCTGAAAATAAGATCAGTCCTATAATTGCTTGAGTTTACTACCTTGACAGTATTTTCAGACTGTGCCCTTGTGATAGGGAATTCATGCAGAGCCAAGCAGACTCCAGAGTTCATAAAACAGAACTGAAAATCTGGGACAATAAAGCCAGCTAGAGGTTATAGGATAGAAAACTGCAGGAGAGAGTTGCACAGAGAACTCCAAACCTTAAAAGGGTCTCCTTGGATATTCATTTGAATACTTGTAAGCCCATGCACATAAGGAAACTACCTGAAACTAGGTAATAAATACCTGAGATGTGTCTTTTCCAAGCCTGCTCTCACATGGAAAATATAAAAATATGGGTATGGGGTAGAGTACTCTGAAGGGTCTTGCCATAGTAGTTGGGAATAATAAACCCTGTACTAAATGCTCTTCTGGTGCCACCTAATAAATCTTTAACCACAAGATACCAAATGGATCAAATTGTCTCTAAGTAATTTAGCTGCATCCTAGAATAAATTTTATAAATATTTATGAATACAAAAAATACCCAACATGCCACAATGTGAAATTCACAATGCCTAGATCTTAGTCAAGGGTTAGTAAGAATGATAAGCAGAAAACTGTTACCCCTAAGAGGAGAAATTTGAACCAGCTAAAGCCAGTCAAGAGGTGACACACATGCTAGAATTAACAGACAAGACCACTAAAAATAGTTATTCAGGATGTCTGGGTAGCTCAGGTGGTTAAACAACTGCCTTCAGCTCAGGTCATAATCCCAGAGTTCCAGGATCAAGTCCCGCATTGAGCTCCCAGCTCCATGGGGAGTCTGCTTCTCCCTCTGACTTTCTACTCTCTCCTGCTGTCTCTCATCCTCTCTCTCTTTCTCAAATAAATAAAATCTGAAAAACAAAATAGTATTCAGACTGTGTTCCCGGTGGTATAGAAGCTATAAAAATGACCTCATTCAAATGTGTAGAGTTGAAAATTACAATATCTAAAATGTAAAACACACTCAATGAGATAATTGGAAATATTTCACTATCAAAGAAATATAAATGAATTTGAAAATAACAAACATGAAATATACAAAGAAAAGAAAATCAACCAATAATTTAAAAATCATAACTGAACTGTAGGACTACTTGAAACAATCTAGTGTGTACAAAATTTGAGTCTCCAAAGGGAGAGAATAAAAACATATTTTAAGAAATAATGTCTGAAAACCTTTTAAATTTGATAGAAACTGATGCAAAAAGCTCAATGAATTCCAACCAGAAGGAACATTAAGAAAAACAAAGCCATCTTGTAATCCAACTGTCCAAATGAATGATGAAGAAAAATTATCTCTTTTATTAAAGATTTTATTTATTTATTTGACAGAGAGAGACAGTGAGAGAGGGAATACAAGCAGAGGGAATGGAAGAGGGACAAGCAGGCCTCCTGCTGAGCAGGGAGCCTGATGCAGAGCTTGATCCCAGGACCCTGAAATCATGACCTGAGCCCAAGGCAGATGCTTAATGACTGAGGCACCCAGGCACCCCAGGAAAAAAATCATAAAAACAGCAAAAGGGGGGAAAATGTTACCTTCAGAGAAGAAACTTAAGCATTACAGCATAATTTTTATTAGAAACAAACATCTGTCTGAACTGACAGGTAAGTAGATGTATATTTAGAATTCTATACCCAGATAGCATATTTTATATGTATGGGGCCAAATAAAGACTATTTTTCAGACACACAAGCTTTGAAAAATTACTTTATCAGAAATTCCACACTATCAGAAACATTAAAATACTCCTTTAGGTAGAATAAAGATGGCACAAGATAGGCTCTATGGAAAATGTAGATTCCAAAGTTTAACTATATTGATAAATATATCGTATGTTTTATTCTTTAAATCTCTTGAAAAATATATTTGATTATTTAAACAAAAATGCAATACATTGTGTTTAAAATGCATGTTTAAAAATAAAATGCAAGATAAGAAACACATCAAACCAAAATATGGCTGAATCTCATGATAATTATGCTGAGTTAAGGAAGCCAGAGGAAATTACTTTTTAAAGTATAATTATATTCAGATAAAACTCAAGAAAATGTAAATGAATCTATAATGACAAAAAAACTAGTAATCACTGAGTAAAATGAAGGAAATGAGAGGCAGAGGGACAGAATTGCAGCGTATATTGAAGCTTTTGGAGGTAATGGAAACGTTTATTATTTTTATTTTGGTGATGATTTTATGGTTGTATACAATTATTAAAACTAAATTTTGCAGTCTAAATATATGGAATCTATTATATATCAACACATCAATGAACTGCTTTAAAGAAAAAAGGAATATTGAAGGTAATAGATGATTGCTATGACCCCTTTTCCCTATGGAATATTTTTATATGGGTTCAGAACTCTGTCTCCAGGAAGGAAAGTAATCAGAGAGCTTATGTTGTTTGTCATGGAGTTTATGCTAAATATGTATTGGTTGAATTAAATTAAATGCTAACTGCATGCATGCAAAATAGTCCAGGGATCTGACCTTCCCTGATCACATTTAGACAAGTGAATTTTCCAGTCTTTAACTCAATTAAATCAATTATTAAATATGATCTACCCCTTATCTTTACTCCATAGAACAGAACTGCAATATGACAATCAAAACTGTGCATATTATCTTTATAATATACTGCTTTATTTATAACTATTACCTATGCCTTGTTAAACATCCTCAATCTAAATAATCTGGTCAGGTTACAATAATTTTACTCTGCCTCATAACTCTTAGACTGCTGTAAACTATTAACACTTTTGGCTAAACCAGCCCTTAGTCATGAAATTGGACATTAAACTGGGAAATCATCATTCATTAATGAACAGTTATTTTCCATCTTGAAAGTTGACATAAAAATGATGACAAAAACCATTATATCAAAATACCTGAATTCAAGGTGAAGAGAGACTTATGTGTGGTAAAATTTGACAGGTGCTTTAGCAGTCCTGTATTTAGTGGTCATTGGGAAACATAAGGAAGTAGGGGTTACTATTTCTTGAATTGTTATCAGAAAAAGCTTAAAAAAGCAGATGAGATTTGAGCTGAGTCTTCTTTTTTTAAGATTTCATTTATTTATTTGACAGAGAGAAATCATAAGTAGGCAGAAAGGCAGGCAGAGAGAAGAGGAAGCAGGCTCCCTGCCGAGCATAGAGCCTGATGCGGGCCTTGATCCAAGACCCTGAGATCATGACCAGAGCTGAAGGCAGAGGCCTTAACCCACTGAGCCACCCAGGTACCCTGAGCTGAATCTTTAAGAATGACCTGATGCTTGACAGGTAGAAAAAGAAAAAGTGGTCATTTTAAAAAGATAAATGAGTATATACAAGCAGAGTAGCAACTGAATTTTTGGCAAAGTGAATGGTGACAGCCAAAGATAAAGCTGTAAGAGGTATTTAAGAGGCAGATTATAGGTGGGGCACATTGTGGAAGGGTTTTAAATCAGACCCCTAAAGTGTTATTCAACTTTATGGCCCTAATGGATTACTCGCTCTCTCTGAATTATTTTCGCCTTGTTATACTTATCCATAGTTTATTCTGAAATGTAACAATTTTTCTACTATTCTTTGTATGGACAAATTATCTAAACCACATAGAAAAGGTCTTCACATCTTAAATTCTGCTAAAACATTATATTGATACACAGCATCAATTTTTGTAAATCCCCTAAACTTATGTAATTACTAGTATGGTTTAGGTCACATGAAACGAGTTGTAGTATCCTCCAGGAAGACACCTTTCTGATGGTTCCTGCTCTTGTCCTCTCCATCTCACTGTCAGTAAGGGCCTTCACATTTCAGAGGATCATGGGTTATATGAATTGTAGAATTCATATATCATTAATGTATGATAATAGTGGTAAATTATAATTAACAAAAATATTAATCACTACATATTGAGTGCTAGCTCTGTGATAAACATAAGGTGAAGTGCTTGCGTATTCTTTCCTTTAATTCTCATGACTAAACCATGAAGTTGCCATTTCACTGATGAACAAACTGAAGCTTCAGATAGTTAAGGTCATATAGATAGAGACTGGAATGCAGCTCTGTCAGATTCTAAATAATGTAATAAAACATGAGGTTAATGAAATAACTGGTGCCCCACTAAACCAAAATAACTCTTGTATTCTCAGAATGTAATTTAGACCCTGCAAAGAATGTAACATGCCCAATTACTATCAACATTAAACTGAAAAAAGCCATTTCATTGTTAAATATTCTATTACTCCTTTAAAATTCAATCTACACAGACATTTTTAAAACAAAGTATACAAAGACCATAATTTGAATTCAAATGTTAAGTGCTGCTGATTCTAGGGGAGGCATTGGAAGTTGTTTGGCATTCTTGAATGAATATCTATAAATTGGACATTTACATAAAAGAGGTTTATTTTGAAGGCATATAATTTTGAATCTGCACAGTGTATATGTGCGTGTTTGTGTCTAATGAGTCAAATTGGAATGCTGTTACCTGTAAGAATAGGATCTGTCATCTTCAAGACTCAAATGTAACCCACGTATAAACTATTTAATTGAGAAAGAAAATAGTAACAGTGTGTTGCTTCTTTTCTATGCTTAACATGGAATAAAATGTCAGAGTATCGAAAGGCTTTAGCAATTCTGCTTTTAATGACTTTAATGACAGATGCAAGGCTAAAGCCCCATGCAGCATTATAAAAATTTATCCCATATGTACTTTAATTATATGTGCCAACTTTACAGACAAAGCCAAATTGTTCGAGCTGTCAGCATAGAGGATCAATATAAATGTGAATGCATATGACACACTGTGCTGATTTTCCTAACAGCATTCAAACATACACCAGTTTCCTATTTAAGAAACTAGGAAACTATCTTAGGCCAAACTTAGGAAACTACCTTAGGCCAAAATGATGATGAACAGAAGACAAAATTAAGTTGTAATCTTTTTCTCACATAAAAATTATAGATTTTCCTCTTTATAATGTAATAATTAACATAATTATTAAAAACATCATTAGTCTGTTTTCAATTAAAACTTCCAATGAACTGGTGGTACATGAAAAAATTTATAATAGGAAGTACTTTAGGGGTTATATTAAAAGAATCAGAACAGGGGTGCGTGGGTGGCTCAGTGGTTAAGCGACTGCCTTCAGCTCGGGTCATGATCCCGGAGAGCCAGGATGGAGCCCCGCATGGGGCTCCCTGCTCGGAGGGAATCCTGCTTCTACCTCTCTCACTCCCCTTGCTTGTGTTCTCTCTCTTGCTGTGTTTCTCTCTGTCAAATAAATAAAATTTAAAAAGAAAAAAGAATCAGAACAAAGACTAAGATAGTTGGATTTCTAAAGTCTTCTTATTTTCTGTGAAAAATTTTAAGTTTGGTCTAAAATATCAAATTAAATTCTTTACCCTGCCATGCATCTTCTTTATTTCTAGAGAATACATTTAATTATCTCTTCCATCTAAAATCATTCCATAACTTTAAATTTATTCTTATCTTATGCCTGAAGTCCAGGGTGGAAAATTACTATTTCAGTCTTATTTCAGAGATTAACTCCCCAAATTTGAAGCTAATCAATCATATCTCCAATAGTGGTATTTGCAGAAATTGCAAAATATGCATCTACCTATGGAAAGATACTAATGGATAAAGCAATTCTATCAAAGGCCTTAATTTTTTACTCTTTTCTATATCTATGTTATTTGTCATATACCTTTGCCTTTCCATTTGCTTTTGCATTTTCTGCCTTCACCATGAACATATTCTAGTGATGGCCTGCTAAATAATGAGATAAATGGGGGAGACAGATCTACCCACATAAGGCCAATCTGTAGAAGACCCTCAGACATATGAGTGAATCTAGATGAGACTAGACTAAATTGTCAGATTTGTGGACTAGAAGAATACTTATTAACTTGGGGCACTGAGCTTTAAGATGTTTTACTGACCATAATTATAGCAATGGATCATTGATTCGCATCACTTTCTTTTTAGTTGAATTTTTAAAAATATTGTATTTATTTATTTGACAGAGAGAGATCACAAATTGGCAGAGAGGTAGGCAGAGAGAGAGGAGGAAGCAGGCTCCCAGCTGAGCAGAGAGCCCCATGTGGGACTTGATCCCAGGACCCTGAGATCATGACCTGAGCCGAAGGCAGAGGCTTAACCCTCTGAGCCACCCAGGTGTACCTTTTTAGTTGAATTTTTAATTTGTGTTTAAAACATTTTACTGAATGAAGCTGTACCCAATTTAAATATTTACATTTCAACACAATATGATTCCACAGTCTTACATTTAAAGAATATTCATTAACTTTAAGGTATATGGGGTGTTATCACCAGATAGGTATTCAATCACAGGATACCTGTTTTATTTAACTAGAATGACATCTCAGTATGCTGACATGGAAAATAGCCCCACCAGTATCTTCTTACCAATTAATATAAAGACTAGACCTTTTCCTAAGTAAACTCCCATTTCCAGATCAGGTGTCAATTCTTCTAATTTAATCATTGTTTAATGGGTGAATTTTTAGCCACATTCAATTTAAATATTTTGGAGCTTGAGAAATTACCACTGAGATCTGTAAGAACTACTAAATCTTTCTTAAATTTATAACTTTTTTTGGAGTAGCTCTTGGTCTTACTGTGTTTAATGAGCATTGGTGTTCCAAATATGCATGAACTTTCTGCCTACAACAAAGTTTGCAGACTGGTCCACAGGCCAAATCCTGCCTGCCACCTGTTTTTTGTTGTTGTTGTTACTTTTTTCTAATTAAGTTAATTAGAATACAGCAATGCTGTTTATTTATATATTGCCCATAGCTGTGCTTGTGCTACAATGACAGAGTTGAATAATAGAGACAGAGAATGACCTATAGGCTAAATATTTGGCCACCTGGGTGGCTCAGTTGGTTTAGCGACTGCCTTCAGCTCAAGTCATGATCCTGGAGTTCTGAGATGGAGTCCCCCATGGGGCTTCCTGCTCAGCAGGGAGTCTGCTTCTCCCTCTGACCTTCCCCCTCTTATGCTCGCTCTCTCATTTTCTCTCTTAAATAAATAAATAAATAAAATCTTTTTTTTAATAAAGGGTAAAATATTTATTTTATGATCCTTTGTAGAAAAAGTTTGCTATTTCTTGGCCTATGACATCAAGTATTACTTTATTTTTTGTTTAGATTTGAATATCAGTCATGCATTGATCACATTTTCCATTGATTTTACCAAGTCCATTTATTATTTCTATGCATTTTGGTAAAAAATATTAATTAAACATTTGCATACTTTATGTAAATAAAGAGTAAAATCAGATGAACAGATGACAGACAATGGTATTGTCTGCAATTCATGAAATAAATCCAAGTCTGAGTAATTAATTTGATCATTCAAAGTTCTCCATACTTGGCCCTGTCACTGTACTACATCATTATCCTTTTACCATATCATTCTTTAAAATCATGACTCATAGAGAAAAGTTTTCTGTTAATTTTCCACCATCTCTAGCTCCTTCTGGTCTCATTATGAAATGTATTATTTTCTTATTTAATAAAATTCAAGAATCAACATTTTCAAGTATAATTTTTCTTGCTAATATCATTGACCTAAAATTTTCAAATCTTCAAGTGCCAATTGCATGTTTATCTATAATATAATTATACAATCAATCATATTTATTTTTGATGCCATATTTCAAGCAAAAACTGATTTTGTAAGCAGGATATAAGTTCTTAAGCCAGTTGTAATCTTTTCATATATTTTATATCCCTTAGGAACTGAGCAAATTGCTGGTTTCAGATAGTAAACTTTTTTTGAATTAAAAAAATTGTCAAAAAATTCATTTCAAAGAGCTTGAGGTGTTCAATGAGTTTACATTCAAATTAAGAGAGTTGAAAACAAAGGATACAAGACCAACTATGACAGTTTGAAAATGAAAATTATGGACATGTAAGAACTCATTCTTAGTAGTAGCTATAAAATAATATTAAAATAGTAGTTTCTAGAAAAAAAAGATTGCTGTTTTTTAATGAATATGTATCAGGTATTCAAAATGCATCTGATTTATATAATATTGTGTATATACACAATATCTCAATAAATGTGGAAACATAACCATAGCATGAATCTCTAAAATCATCATATCAAGCTATGGAGAGTGGCTATGCTTTATTTTTTTCAATTACTTGTTTAGGAATATATCGACATCACAAATAAGTAGCATATCTAAAAACAATTAAAGGATTTTTTAAAGTCATTAAACAAGTATGAAAACAAATTAGAGCTGTAATTTGAATACAAGTTTAGATTTAATTTATGATTACTAAAAATGTAATCACCATTCTCTAAACATTTTATCAAAAACTATCAGCTATCTGCCATTCAGATATTAAGATTTTCAGCTACTCTTGATTAACAGGGACAACTTTGTGGCACAGTCTCATTACATCATACAAAAATGACCTGAAAGTGGAAAAATTTATATGGAGATTAAATTTAAAATACTTAAACCACTTTGAGGTTGAAAGATATTGGATTTTTATTGCTAGCCAAATCAGAAGGATTAATAGAATACTCTTCTTTTAAAAAAAAAGAAAGAAATTGAATTTCTGAATGTTTTATTCTGTACTGTCAGAACATTTCAAATATAAAAACCTGATATCTAAATTACCACAAACGGGGGACTGTGGTTTTCTGATCTTCCAAAATAAGACTAAAATTACTCTAAGAACAGTCCCTCTTGGGACATCTGTCTTCTCAAATAACCCTTTGTGCTATTTAAGAGCAGAATGAATGTCATATTTTCCAGTTAGGTATCAAATAACAATTGCTAAAGCACTAAATTTGCTTTATTTGGTTTAATATTTTGATAAAATGTTCCAATTGAAATTTATCATAATACTCTCATTTGTAGATCCTTTTTAAATCAGAATAACTTTGACTAATTACTGGAAGGGAAATCTTGTATCAGTCTGTACTAGAAAAGCATGGCTTATTAACTTTTTAGTACAAGAAATATTTTAGAAAAAATAATGAGTAAAATAGGAAGGAATATTATTGTGAAATGCTAGACATAGAGAGGTATTCATTTAAATGCATTTGTTAAGATTTATGGCATGGATTCAGAAATTAAAATTTTATATTTCTATCATTTAAGATGGTGACTAGCAAGTAATATTTCCTAAAGCAAAATTTATTGAATAACTGATTTAATTTGTCAAGTCTTTGTGTCCTCCCTCAGAATGAAGACAAAAAGAGTCTGAAGATGGAAAGGAAACTATTACTGATAAATCTGCCTTTTGGGAGAGGCTTAAGCATTAAAATCTCAGCATCATAAAAAGGCTGAGAGATGAAATACTATGAAATTTGATCTTGTTAGGTATTGGGAATGCAGGCAGAGATAAACTTGGGATAAAGTTTTACCTCATCAGGTCACAGTACTGAGCAGTAAATGTCTGAAAACACTTGGAGGAGCTTACAGTAAATTTCATGAGAAGAAAAGGAACAAGATAAAGGTGGGGAAATAAAAGAGTAAAAGTGGGAAGATGTTACCTTCTCCATCTCTAAAAGTGAGCTTCATGCATTGCAGGAAAATTTATAAATTCAATTCCCAGAAGTTTAAAATCTATTGTTGTTTAAGAGGGGAGGACTGATTTCTATCTTCTCAGTTTTAACCTACAAAACTACATTTTATCTTCTTTTGAGAGTTAGTGCTTCTGTTAATAAGACAAATTTATCAATCATTGGTAAGCATTTTTGACTGCTTTAAAGTTCCCATGAAATCAAAGAGTAACCAAATAAATCAATTTATTCTATATTTTTCACTTAAAGTACATTTTTAAACTAACATGTTATCTGTAGTCTAGGTTGATTTGCCGAATGCTCACTACCTCCCAAGAAGAAATGTCTGTATTTTTTTCAAATTATGCTTAAAGATTTTATTTATTGAGATTTCATTTTGGTAACAAAAGAAATAAAATAAAAATATAAAAACTTTATCTATGTTACGAAAATAACATGATTAGATCAAAGTATGTTATACACCTGGAATCCTGGTGGATTTATTGTTACTATCTTTGTAAGGCTATGTTCCTACAGACAGATCTTTAACTTTAAGGTTATAGAGATCTATAAAATGATAAAATAGAGGATCATTAGATGGCACCTAGTCTACCACTGCATTTCATACAGGACAGAATGAAAATCAAGATGAGGACAAAAACGGAAGCAGAAAGGCACCAGAATCTAGGTATATCTTAATTTAAGTTGAATTTGCTTTGTTTTGTTTTGTTTGTTTATAATAACAATGTTATGGGTTGAATTTCAGTTTTTTTCAAGATATGTTGACATCCTAACCCCCCCAGTGAATTACCTTATATGGAAATAGGTTCTTTGATGATATAATGAAGTTAAGATAAGTTCATTAGGGTAGTCCCCAATTCAATATGACTGGTGTTTTTATAAGAAGAGGGACATTTGAATATAGAGACACGCTGGAGATGGCATTGGTGGAAGAGGCAGAGATTGGAGTGATGTACCTGCAAGTCAAGGAATATTAATTATGAGTAATTTCCAGAAGAAGCTAGGAAATGGCAAGGAAGAGTTCTGTCCTACAGATTCCAATGGAAGCATGGCCTTGCTGACAGAGATTCCAGACTTCGAGCTTCCAGAACTGAGAGATGATAAATTTATATTATGTTAAGCCATTCAGATATGGTATTTGGTTAAGGTAGCTCTATACAGCTACCACAGAGCTTGGTACCAGAAAATGAGGTGCTGCTGTAAGAAACACCTAAAAATGTGGAAGCAGCTTGAAATTGGGTAAGGGTACTGGCAGGAAGAATTTTGAGGCATTTAATAGAAAAGGTCTGGTTTGTTTTGAAGAAACTGTTGATAGAAATAAGGATGTTAGAGGCAGTTCTGGTGAAGACTCAAAAACAGCAAAGAAGAGCAGTAGAGAACGGACTTATTATCTTAGAGAATACATATATTGTCATGAACAGGATATTGCTACAAATATGAACATTAAAGATACTTCTGGTGAAGTCAAGTGTTGAGGAATCTGTTAGTGAACACCGGACGAAAGGTGATCCCTGCTGTGAAGTGCAGAGAATTTGGCTGAACTGGCTTCTTGTGTCAGCTGAAAGGCAGAACTTTTATGCAATGTATTTGGATATTTAGCCAAGGGAATTTCCAAGCAAAGTGTGGAATGTGAACCTTGTTTCTCCTTACTATAATTATTGTAAAATGTAACCGGAAGATGATAAAATAAGGAAGAGGTTGTTAAGCAAAAGAAACCAACATTTGATGATTTGGGAAATTCTTAGCCTGTCCGAATAGCATGCTCCCAAAACAGGGCAAGATTATAGCTGGACATACAATTGCTAAAGAGATCAGGTGTGTGGTTCCTGGATCCAATTAACCTTCTCAGCAGAAGCTAGGAATAGTGATACAGTTATTCAGGAAAAGTCTGTGGAGGACTCTTGTCTGATGGTTTGGGCCACCATGAATTGCAGGGGAGACTGACAAGGTTTTTGAGAATTTTATACCCACTAAAGCATTGCCAGCCTTTAGTGAAAAGGACTGAAATGAGGCAAAATGAAGGCAACTTACCTGCAAAGTAAAGTGATGAATGTACAGGCTTGCACGGCCTGGTGTGCAACAGAGTAGTGAAGGGCTGCTGTAGGGCCCCCACCCTCCTGGATGTAACTCCAACGTACAATGGTAGGGACCCAACACAAACTGCCACCCTTGGCAATCCATTCAAAGCTTCCAACCGAAACCACCATCCTTAACAACCTGTCCAAAGCTTTCTTCCTGGAAAATATACAAACGCAGCTTGCAGTGATTGATGAAATGTATGATCGATGCGCGGGCTTTGCTGTAATGGACAATGTAGTTCTATATAAGGCCACCCCCGAAAGAACTCGGGGCTCTCAGCCACTGACTGGTTTGGGGTCAGGCTGTGAGCCCGAGCATGTTCGAATAAACCCTTTGCTTTTGCATGGAACTGGTCTCTCAGAGTCTTCCTTGACAGGTGTGGCGTTCCAAGGCTCCCAGCTGACTGCCCTCTTGGGCGGTCGACCCTTACAGTAGAGCTGTCACCCCAGCAGACCCAGAGAAGGAAGCATCAAACTGTCCAGGATTATTCTCAGGTCTGAAAATATAATAGAAATTTGCTTATTGGGATACAGACTTGCTTTATATAGTGACTCCTTTGTTACTTTCTTTTTCTCCCTTACTGAAATGAGAGTGTTTATCCTACGTTTGACCTACCATGGTATTTTGTAAGGAGATAACTTTTTTTTTTTAGGTTTCCCAGGTACATGGCTGGAGGGAAATTTTGCCTCACAATTAAAATTATGTATATGTAGTCTCACCCATACCTGACTTAATATGATTTATTTTATGAGATTTGGGATATTTTGCTTTTGAGTTTATTTATTCTTAGGTAAGGTTTGTTAACTTTGTTGATGGTGAAGTAGGTTGACTTTGGGGATACCACGATAGAAAGTATCTTGCAGATGGGAAGTACATGAATTAATTATTGCCTATTTTTCTTAAAATTTTCTAAATGTTCTTACTACTAATTGATCCTAAATCTCTCTGTCAATACAGAAAATTTAACTCTTAAATGTTTTTATCAACACAAGATCATATATCTGATTTTTTTTATGCTGGAGGCCTTTCTATTATCGTCCTTTGCTCTTCTATTCCAGTCTTTCTGTTTGCTCTCTGGATTTTCTGGAGAGCTGTTCTTTTGGGATTTCACCTTATCCCCATTATCAACTTTCTTATTATTGGGTCCCTATTTTAGGGACTCTACATTTTCTTCACATTTACTGTCTCGTTGTAGGGTTTATCTTTTAGTAGCTTCCAGAGAATAGATGGGTGACAGGTGGATCAGCCAAACTTTAATAAGAAAAGCCAAACTACTATTGGTATTTAACATAAAGATTTTCTATAAGCCTCAGACTTTCCGTAGTTGTAGGCAATGGTGGAATATCTTTTGTAAGCTGGTGTTTCTACATCTAGTATAGAGCCTAAAGTGACTATAGGTCTATTGGATTGGCAGTTAAGAAGGAAAACTGAATGTGCAGAACAAAGATAAACTGGAACCAGGAGGACAACTGGAACATGCAAGAGCATGCTAGAATTGTCTTCTGTCACTTCTCACTTTGATGTTGTGGGTGACTTGCAGAAGAAATTATTGCCCATTACCATAGAGATACATATGTGCTTGCCCTTCCAAATCTAATGCAGAATGTTTCTTGCGGCTAATATTAACCTGATGCCATACAGAAAAGGAAAAACTGGAAATATTTAGTTGGGTTTTGAGTCTAGTGGAGGCAAACACATATATTCACATCTACAATATAATCTTTAACCTTCAGGATACTCTGTGTGTGGATTTATCATTTGTCATGGCTTTTATCAGTTAATGCCAATTTAAAATAGTATGAACAGGGCATACTTATGTAGTAAGGGCATACTAACAAAGGAGTTAGAGACAACATGTTGAGATTTTGTTTCTTTCTAAAGGGCTGCTTCTCAGTTGAGGGCAAATTGGTCTGATTGTCCTTTATGGAAGCCAATTTAAATTTTTCTTATATTTTTGTCAGTTAAGTCATTTTGTGAGGGATCTTTGTCTTTAAAAAATAATAGTTATTAATTCTAAGTAAATGTTTTGTGGAGTATGAATTAAAACTTAATAGAGTAAGAAATACTTGAAATTTCAAAACTATAACAAACCAGTGCTTATAAGAATCTATTGCTCTATCTAGAGTTTCAGTTTAATGAGCATACTAACATTTCAGCATCCATTACACACTAAAAAAAAGTTTTCAATAATTAAGTATAATTGGCAATAGAAATAAAATGAGCAGATGAAAATGACTCTGCATTAGACTTTGGCAGTCTGCTCTTTCAGTGTGTGCTGGAAAAAGGAGAAGGGCGGATGATGATTTTAAGTAGTGATCCAAATTGGTCAACTATGTCCTTATTATTTTGCACTTATTTTTCCTACTCTCTATTTTAGCTTCCATTTTAAAATTATTTTATAAAATTTCCTCAGATTGCCCACAAAACACTATTCTTAAAATTAAAAACCAATCAAATTATGACTATTTTTAATGATTATGCAGTGTCATTTTGTGTCAATTAGCTATAATTTGTAATATCATTTAAAAAACCAAGTCATTTTGAACAACCTACTTAATACAAAACACCATTGTTTATTATATTTTCCAATACAAAATTATTAAACCTAACTGATTTCACTAGGAAGATTTTATCATTCAAAAATAATCTTCAAAATGGCATATTTGAGGCTTTATTTTATCTTGGTGACTTGGAAATAGGAATATCTTTCATGTCATTAGAAAAATGCTAAGAAGTTACATAGCAGTCTACTTGGCTTGATTCAAGATCAGATTAAATATTTATCTATGGTAGGTTTATTTCTGAATGTCCTATAACATTTTCAATAGAAGCATTGGAGCATTCTGATTAAAATAATATTTTTAATGTTCTTTCCTAAGTGTTTATGAAAATACTCATTAATACAGAACACATGCAGACACATGCACACACAGACAGGCATGAAAAGACATGTGTAGGCACATGCATACCTGTAAGAGCACACAGACACAAGTGTACTCACGTATGTGCATGTTCTTACATGTAAAGAAGGGCACTCATATTAAAATTAACATTCACAACATCACCTGCCAGGAGCTAAACCTGAAGGAAATTATACCTGAACTGAGGAGGAATTATATTAATTGCAACCCAAGGGAATAAAAAACATGACCAATAGCATATCTGAAAGGTAGAAAATGGTCTTACACTTTTTGAATTTGCTGTCAAATTTCTTCCTGTTACTTACATACTGGTAAACCTCTTAATGTCAGATTTACTTGGGAGTGTTTATTAAAATTCATATTCACAGACATTATCAAGACCTCCTGAATTTTAGATGTTGTATGGCTTAGAGATACATATCTTTCATGGAGACATAAGCTCCTTTGGTTACATACTAAAATGTGGAAATCATTGTGAGGCAGTGTTGGCGTTGTGTGTTTAGGGCAGGCATAGTATTAATTACCATCCCCTCCAGTTTAAAAACAAAATTCATACTATAACTCTGAGGAAACAGTAGTGAAAGAAGACGAGAGGATGGTAGATGACATATTTTATTCTTTGATTTTGCAAATTTCCTCAATGAAGTGTTGTGTTGATGGCTTAAGAGTGGTAGAGGGAAGCTGGAGAAGTAACACATAATAAAAAGAGCACTACATGGCTAAGCTTTAGTTTCATATCAATTCGTCTCATGGGATGTCCCAAGAGACAGGCAGAACTGTTCCAGATTGTTATAATAGTGCTACTTTAAGGGAGATAATGGAAATGGACCTATATATATAGGTCCATGTACAATATGTGTGTGTGTGTGTGTGTGTGTGTGTGTGTATCAAACCATTCAGCAGATATAGAGATGAGGAGAAACTAGATAAACAGAGAACAGAATCAAAATAAAGCAAAACTCAACATCTTCTCTCCTAGGCCATGTATTCATTTAAAGGATATTCCCCGAGCTCTTCTTATATACCAGGTACTAAAGATACCACAAACAAGAACTCATACTTCCATGAAGTTTACATTTTAGTGGTAAGAGACATACATGATACAAAATAAATAAGTAAACAAAGAAACTGATAAGTGTTGTGATAAAAGAATAAAGCAGGAAAAGATAGACAATGAATATAGAGGGAAAATACTATTCTTTAAAAAAATATTTTATTTGAGAAAGTGAGTGAGCAAGAAAGAGAGAGACCAAGAAGGGTGAGAGGCAGAGAGAGAAGCCGGCTCTCTGTTGAGCAGGGAGCCCAACACAGGACTGGATCCTGGGACTCCAGAATCATGATGTGAGCCAAAGGCAGATGCCCAATGGCCTGAGCCACCCAGGCACCTGAAAAATACTATTTTAAGTGGAGTAGTCAAAGAAGATATCACTGAGAAGGTGACATCAAACATAGACCTAAAATGGCAACAGTACAAACCTTGAGCATTTATGAAAGAGTAGCATTTGCAGCTGAGAAAAGAGCAAATGCAGAATTCTAAAACAGGTGGTTATTTAACATGTCTGTAAAAGCAAGGGGGTCACGATTGCTGGAGTAAAGTAAGAAAAAGGGGAATAAGAACATACACTCAAAGAGGTAGGGGTTTGAAGAGCAGTGATTTGGAACACAGTTTTTGCTATGTAGCATCTACACACACAGTACTGAGTCAGATGGCAAACTAAGGATTTTGAGTCAATGGATGACTTGATCTAACGTTCTTTAAAATGGAGATTCTTGGTTGCTTTTATTAATACACTACGGAACAAGGAAGAAGCAGGGTAACCATTAGGAGGATATTGTAATGATTCAGGAGAAAGAAGGTAGTAGCTCAGACAGAAGTCCTGATAGTAACAGAGATGAGATGAAGAAATTTGATTCTAGGTACTTTTGAAAAATACTATACCCCTTCCATCCCACTATGACTTAATGGGAAATGTACCTCACTTCTGTGGCGGTCTTTCTCAGAACTACAGTTTAACCATAAGAAAACATCAGACAAACCCAAATTGAGGAACATTAAAAAACAAAAACAAAAACAAAAAACAAAAAACCTTGATGAGCTTGCCTCAGAAGTAAGGGAAAACAAGGAAAGACTGAAAAACTGTCACCAACCTAAAAAAAAAAAAATAAGGAAAAATGATGACCACATTCAATATGAGATCCTACTTTGGATCCTGGAAGGGAAAAATGGCATTATTACAAAACTTGGTATAATTCATATCCAGTCTGTAGTTGATGTTATTATTCCAATAATGATTTGGTCTTGATAAATGAACCACGATAAGGTAAGATATTAACATTCGGGGAAATAGGTGAAGGATATATGAGAAATATGTCAACTAGCTGTGACTTTTATGTAAATCTAAAATTATTCTAAATTTTAAAATGTTTGAAGTAATGACAGGATTCATCAAGATAATTCATTGTGTATTTTAAAAGAAACAAAACAAAACAACATTGAGGGTAACTCTAAGAATTTTAGCCTGACTACTTTGAGAATAAATTTTCTTTTACACTATAAAAAAGTTTTTACCTTTTTTAGATAGTTTCTTAATATTTTTTACAAAGCACAAAATTGAAGTCTTAGAGAATTCGAAAAATAAAGGAAGAAATATATAAAAAGACAACAAGAAGAGAAAAACATATTTGGAGAATTAAACATGAGAGAGACAAAATCAGAGTAAGGATAATTGGGCAAAATGGAAAAGAAAGGATTAATATGAATGTTACTGAATTTTCTGGACTATGCAAATTTTAATGTTTTACAGAAAAAGAAAGTATAGATTGGACTTATTAGTTTGAATTGTGTTTTCTCAGAAGTACTTTGCTGCTGAGATTGGACTACTTGGTTCCAATATCTGTAAAGGTTATACCTATTTTTTTTTTAACCTTCACATTTTCAAGGACAGCAAGAGAAAACTGTATATGGTACATTAAATCTAATACTACAAAATTAGAAAACAGGAAATCATGCTGAAAAAAAAAACAACAGAATAAGAGCATGCTTTTTATAATTAATTACTGCAGAAGAGAAATTTAGAAAACTGGCATCAAAAATCTAAAAATAAATGGATATGGAAATGTATGCCAAGAATTCAAATACGGTGATGTGTTAGCAAGTGATTGACGATAGAGAACGATTTTGTTTGATTCCTGAGAATTTTGGCAGAAAAGTATATTGTCTATATGATGTGTCAAAAAACAATTAACCTTCTAATAACAAGGGATAAATGTCAAATAAAAAGAAAAACTAGTATAAATCCTTAAGAATGTAACTAACAAGGTATGTATGAGAAGAGAAAAAATGTCAACATGATTATAGAGTGGAAGGCGATGTGTAGAGGAATATGAGATAGGGTCACATAGGTAAGGAAGTACTAGTCATGACTGTTACCTTTAAAAAAATATATAATTGTGTTTTTAAAGTGCTGTGGTAAACCGTTAGATTGTTTTTAAATAGGAGAGTGACATGATCTAATTTATACCTTTTAAATGCATGCTTTGATTGTGAAGAATGGAATTGAAGGGAGCAAGGGAGGAAAAAGGCAACTAAAAAAAAAAAAGAATAGCAAAGAAACTAAAATTTCCAAGCAAAATACACACACACACACACACACACACACACACACACACACACACACACACAATTTGAGAAGAGTTAAGAGTAGGATCTGGTATTACCAAAACTAAATGTCATGTACGAGCAGTAACTTAACATTCATCAAATGTTGAATATATCCCCTACATTTACCATCTTCTCATGTAATGAAGTTAGGTTTTTAAAGCTGTTTTTGTCTAATTCCTTGGAGCATAAATGAAAGTGTGGCACTTTTTGATTTGAAGCAGGTAAGAGACAATATATATATATATTCCTCATTTGCTTTCATCCCTGCTATGATAATTTCAAGGCCAGGTTTTCCATATGGTACAGCCACCAAGCAAGTGAGCCACCTTCACACCATCAGAGTATATCTGACCAATAAATTAGTAAGTCATTATTGTGTTAATAATCATCTTTATTATTGTTAAGATTTGTTTGCCACTTTGAATGGTTAACATTAATTATTGTAATTAATACATGTACCTATTAAGCTTGTTTATAAAACTAATAAATGACTTGACTCAGTCAGAGCTCATGATACTGTGCTTAACAGAAAACGTTGATATGAAACCATCCATGTGCCATGACCTAAAACATAGTAAGGTGAAGTATACATAATCAGAAAAACTGACAGATTATACCAACATGATAACCATGTTTATTACTGGACAGATGATTCTAATTTATTTTACACTCTGTATTCTCTCTTTCTCTTCCATATATATATATATCGCATGAGGAAAATTGCATTTATAAGCAAGCCATATATTTTTAGCAAGAGAAAAGATACAATTGAGGGTAGTTCTTAAGGAAGCAGACATATATTCTCCTTTGTTACTTAATGGCTACAAGGCCTTGATGAATCATTTAGTTCCTTGAGCCTCAGCACTCTGATTGTTCAATGGGAACAATTCCTTACCTGAAGAAAAGCTGGGGGGCTTATCTAGGCCAGCTTTTAAAACTATGATGTGTGCTTCTGTGTCTAGTCTGTATGTTTTTAAGTTAAGACTCATTTCTTTTTTTTTTTTTAAAGATTTATTTATTTGACAGAGAGAAACACAGCCAGAGAGGGAACACAAGCAGGAGGAGTGAGAGTGGGAGAAGCAGGCTTCCCGCCGAGCAGGGAGCCCGATGTGGGGCTCAATCCTGGGTCTCTGGGATCATGACCTGAGCCGAAGGCAGTCGCCCAACCAACTGAGCCACCCAGGTGCCCCAAGACTCATTTCTTAATAGAAATAGAATTCTCTATGAAATCACAGGAGCTGTTCCACTAAGTCTCATGCAGTATTGTTATATGTATAAATATTGTACACATTATATATAAATCTAGTAACCTTGGTGCATCTTAAAGAATTTTCAGGGGTGCCTGGGTGGCTCAGTTGGTTGGGCGGCTGCCTTTGGCTGAGGTCATGGTCCTGGGGACCCAGGATTGAGCCCCTCATTGTGCTCCCTGCTCAGCGGGAAGCCTGCTTCTCCCTCTCTCACTCCCCCTGCTTGTGTTCCCTCTCTAGCTGTGTTTCTCTCTGTCGGATAAATAGATAAGATCTTTAAAAAAGAAAAGAATTTTCATCAACTTTAGTTATTTTTTTGTATCTCTTTTCTGAACCATCCAAGCTCTTCATTTATATCACAAGTGGAATATAAAACTCCAATATTGTTCTATTTAATGCTGACTATGTTTCAAAATAACAGTTTTATTTATATAGTATTGGGAAAACAATTTTGAAAGTACAGCTGATCACGTGCATATGTATTTTATTCATATGCATAATTATATATAAAAACTACATGTAATATATATAATATATACAATGTGTATATATAGGTAGTATATATATAGTATGTATATATTGTATATATAGTATATCTATAATATGTATGTAATATATAGTATGTATATATTATATATATCATATATATATATAGCATACATATGAAACATAGAAAATATTTTATCATCTTACATTTGAAGAACACTAACTAAATGTGGAGGAGACACATTACTGATAGGCAGAATTTCTTATTCTCAGGGAATTCAGGATCTAAGATGAATGCATGTTGGAACTCTGTGTATCCACTGTATTGAGGAGATTGTTTTTATGACACAGATACATGAATGTATTCAATGAGGATTACATATGAGTAGAAGAAAAAAAAATAGATGCCAAATGGTGTTAACAATTTTCAGGCTTTAATTATCTCTATTTTAAATGCTTGTGATGTTTTTTTTTTCCTGTTTAGATTGTGACTGGCAGAGCATCCTATATAATAGGAGCCCACAAAATATGGAATAACTTTTGAACCCTTTATCTAAGAATTGTATTTCCAATTCAAAATGTACACTGTATTCTGAATAGTGAGATATCCATTTCCCCAAGTAAAACATATTTGATAGATATGTGAATATCAGAAGAGGTAACATACAGAACTTCTCATCAGGCTCTAGAAAAGCCCAAAGCAAGAACAAATAATGCCAACTTCACTTTCTGTGTTTTCACATCAATAAAGGCATTGATTTTAATGTCACACTAGAATTGTGTTCTCTCTCATATTTTAAATTTTAATCAAGTTGGGATTAATTGGTAGCTCCAAGTGCTATTGATCCAAGAACTCATCTGTGAAGACTCCTGGAAATGCAAGGATTTGAGTGGACAAATTCCTATGTATCTCTCTAAGAGCAAATGCTGTGTGCAGCATAAATTCTTTCATTAATAATTTAGGAGTGATGACTTTTCGGGTTGATAATACTGGTTAATTATAATACATATTGCACAAGTATTTGTTGTTTTTAATTTGTTCTCCATGTTATATGAGCAGTTGGAACACAGATTTATAAAAGTACCAACTTCTACAGAAAAAAACTTAAGAGTTTCATGTAGAAACTTTAGCAAAGTATTAATTTCATCTATTCTTCTCATTATTTTCACCCTTAAAAAACATTCCAAATTCTCATCTGTCCATGCTTTTCTAGACCACTATTCTGTAATATTCTGTTTGTTCTCTCTCAAGTTCCCAGCACATCTCCAGTCCAAGCTTGCCTGTGGAGCCAGCAATAGCTCTGTTACAAAATGAACCCTTCTGCATATGCAAACTTTTAATTCTACATAAGGGTGTATTGAGTACTTAGCAGTTGTGATTGATTTAAAACTGTAATACCCATAAGGATCATTTTAGACTCCTGTGTAAAAAGAAGTTTTTGAACTACACAATCATAGGTTTTGATTCTGGAGACCCCCAAAGTTGCATTTTTAACCAGATTATTAGGGAAACCTTTCCCAAATGACCTAAGCATAACAGTTCAAGAAACACTGACTTAAATGAAAGCAATCTCTTAGCTGCAAGCTTAGAAATGCCAAGTTTAAATACTGCGGCCCCTAGCTCATGGAAAATGTGGTTGGGTGGGTGGGGGAGGGGAAGAGGGCTCCAAATGTATTGATACTATCTCCAGTATGAAATTTTTGAGCTTATGTCCTTAATATGTATGTATTAAATTACTTATAAAACATATATAGCATAAGGGCGCCTGGGTGGCTCAGTTGGTTAAGCCACTGCCTTCAACTCAGGTCATGATCCTGGAGTCCGGGGATCAAGTCCCATGTCCGGCTCCCAGCTCCACCGGGAGTCTGCTTCTCCCTCTGACCTTGTTCCCTCTCATGCTCTCTCTCACTCACTCTCACTCTCAAATAAATAAATAAAATCTTTAAAAAAAATATACAGCACCTTATATAACAAGTTATATATATTTTAGAGAAACAAATGGAAATTGAGAAACAAAAGGAAAAAGCAAAATGCAATAAGAGAGTCTGTAAATGTTCCACCCAGTATTCTGCATTCCTTAGGGAATAGGCACCACACATTGGAGATCACTGATTAGATGTAGGATCACATGAGAACATAATTATAGAATAATGTAGAGGAAACTTAAAGAGTACTTTTACCAGTTTTAGTAAGGATTCAGGAAAAGGACATTTACTCAAACTAGAAAGAACATTGAGGGTGACTGGACTGAAGGCAAATATGGCTCAGCCACAGCAGTAGGGCACACACAACACACATCAGAGATATCCCTGAAGCTCCATGTTCTTGTGAACAGGAGACACTGTACTGCAGTGCACTACAGGACATCTTCAGAAGGCCATTACTTCAAGAGCAGAAGACCCAGCTGACTTTCCTAATACACAGAAGCAATCATAAGAGGGAAGTATATAGCAATGCAGGCCTATCTCAATAAACAATCATAAGAGGGAAGTATATAGCAATGCAGGCCTATCTCAAGAAATGAAAGTACATAGCAATGCAGACCTATCTCAAGAATCAAGAAAAATCTCAAATACACAACTTAGCCTTACATTTAAAGGAGCTAGGAAAAGGATAACAAATGAAGTCTAAAATCATCAGAAGAATAGAAATAATAAAGATTAGAGCAGAAATAAATGATACAGAAACAAACAAACAAAAAACAGTAGAGAATATCAATGAAACCAGGAGCTGATTTTTGAAAGAATTCATGAGATTGATAAACGCCTAGCCAGACTATGAAAAAGAAAAGATGGGGTGAATTTTTTATGTATTATTGGATGCCGTTTGCTAATATTTTGTTAAGAAATTTTGCATCTATGTTCATCAGAGATATTGACCTGTAATTCTCTTTTTTTTATACTGTGTTTATCTGTTTTTGGTATCAGGGTAATGCCAGTTTCATGGAATGAATTTGAAAACTTTCCTTCTTCTTCTATTTTTTGGAATAATTTGAGAATAGGTAATTCTAAATTTTTCATTTCCATTTGTTTTCATTTCCATTTGTTTCTATATATATATTTTTAAAGATTCATTTATTTATTTATTTTAGAGAGCAAGAGCAAGCAAGTGGTGGAGGAGCAGAGGGAGAGGGAGAGATAATCCTAAAGAGACTGCAATGAGCATGGAGCCTGATGAGGGGTTCACTTCTTGAACTATATATATTTTGTTTTCCTCTTGGATTTGGCCAGTGGAAGACATTGTGAGGTAGTCAGAGGACAGTGAAAAGAAGTGTGGCATTTTATAATCTCCTTTCATTATCTATGGCAACACAACTCTTCCAGTTACTGCATTCCACTAGAGTTCTCTCTCCTATTTGGAAGTGTTTTCCATGGCATCATCCTTCAACTCGATTCTTTTAACTATTGTCTTTCCTTTGCCACTTCAGACCTAGGGCTTC
Source organism: Spilogale gracilis (assembly GCA_004023965.1). NCBI lineage: Eukaryota > Metazoa > Chordata > Mammalia > Carnivora > Mephitidae > Spilogale > Spilogale gracilis. The sequence continues at coordinate 83,512 of PITA01007333.1, forward strand.
TAAAGCTTTCCTGCTATTGCGTCTCACTGCCCCTTATTAGTTTATTTATTCCTGACCACCCCTATGTAAATATTTGCTATGTTAAATCATCTTTGCCACCCCATTAAATCTGCTATATCATTTTTTTGAGTATGCCTTCTGTTTTATGCTAATATAATCAATGTATAAGTCAATATACTGACTAATATAATTAGCTATATATATTATATATAACATATATAGTTAGGCTAATTATATATATCTATAATCATATATATTAGCTAATATATTGACTAATATGTTAGGTAGGCCAACATTTATAACTGAGCATCTAGCTTGTGAATAAAAGTCATCCCAAAAGTTATCTATCACATTGTAATCTTTGATCAGAAGAATTAGCATTTGAAAAACCATGTCATATTCCAGATATTTATAATGTACTTCAAATATTTCTTTAATAATGTTTCTTTAATACTGTTATAGTTTATTGACTGTTGTACTAACAAATGTGCAAACCAATTAACATAGTATAGTCGAGTCCATATCACTTTTCATTCTTAATTATCATGTGGTGTTTTCCTATCAGTTGTAAGAACACTTCTCCCTTATATAAACATAGTGCACATATGGCAATGCTAATAAATGAGCAATTGCAGCATACTAAACCATTAGGAATACATTTACTTGCTCCCAAACATGTGTTCTGTATAATGACATTGGCATATACTATAAATTTAGTAGAAGCCCTGCCAAATTTTAAGCAATATGGAAGAGTAGCATAATTATGATAAAAAAGAATAGTAAAGATGGCCAGAATACTAGTACTGGTACTAAGAAGTAGGAGAATGAAGTGGAGGAGGAGGCGGAGGAGTGAAAGGATAAAAAAAAAAAGGTACCCAACAATCTGAAGACTAACAAAGTTCTGACCTTGTGCAAAGTACCCTACATTCTTCATCATTTAATAATCACAACAAAGCGAAGACTTAGGAACAGTTATTATGCTCATAACATGAACATGCTAAGGATCAGAGGAAAATAGGAAAAAAAAGTGAGAAGATGAAAAAACTCAAGGATAGAGGGGTTGGACTACTTATTACCTAGCCTATGTTGGAGCTACAGCCTTGCACTTACTACAAATGTTGGAGCACTTATGCACTTGTCATTTCATCCCTTTCAAATTCAAATATTCTACTGAATGTCATATTCTATATTTTAACTACTTTGGCTAATTTGCCAATTGAACTGCAATAAGATATACCACCTATTGACCCTAACAAATTTTCACTGTCCGGTCATTTCATTTGTGTATCATTTCCTTGCTCAGCCAGGTTAGATGTATAGTTTATAGCTCATAATTATAATCATTCCCATGTTTATATCCTCAATTCATTTTATAATATATAAACTATGCTGCTTTTTTATAGGGGTTCTGGATTTAATTTTGGATCCTAGATATCTTGAAATGTATTTTTTAGAATAAATTTGATATATAATAAAGTGAATCCAGGTAGATAGCTCTGAACTATAGCTTAGACTGGGCATATTTATGGAATGATATCAATTCTATGACTAAAGACCAGAAGAAATCAGAAAGGTGGGGTAAATGGGAGAAGGCTTGGGATTCTGCATTTTCTATAAGCTTCCAGGTAATGATGCTGCTGGTCTGAGGACCACAATGTGGATAAGAAAAGACTGTGCACTATTTGGGGGGTGGGGGGTTGTCTTTGAAATAAAAGACAAAATAGGTTAGTTTGTTGGGGAGGTTATAAACTGGAGGGAAAGTTTTTATTGTGTTTAAGATGAAAAGACATTAGCACACTGGTACTTCAGTGGGAAGGAATTAGTGGTGAGAGAAACTAGAAGATAAAAAAGAAGAGGATAATAAAGGAATCATAGGTGACTCAGGGCCTTAAACCAGAAGAAATACAGAGCACAGGTGAAGAGACTGGTCCCAGATTTCAAGAAGGGGCCAACATCTCTTCTGAGACTTCTGAAAGTTAGAAGTAGGTCCCCTATATTGTTTTTGCTGACTTAATCTCTGGCAGCTCTTTGAGGAACTATCCTTTAAAGTTCACTTCCCCCCTTATTTCTCTTCAGTGACTTTTGTTCCTAAATCTCTTCTAAATCTATCTCCTGATCATATTTTTTTGTTGTTGCTTTGTTTTGTTTATTAAGCCACCTTTGGATTTTTATTCTTTCATTTCTTTCTCTATTTCAACTCTTGTCAAAGAACTTCTCACCTCCTGCATTGGTTGTAATAAAATGTGCTTCCTTTAAAAAGGCCAGTCTCTCTCCTTTGTTTATTCACCTGACAAAAACAAAGAAATAATAACTAAACTATACACTAAATGCAGGTTACCTTTTAATGTCTCCTTACTCCAGAACTGTCTATAAAAAACAATTCAGTGTGGCTCTGTAAAACATACAACCAGCTGACTGACTTCATGTTAAGTCCATGACTCCTAAACTTATAGTGGACCTTGGTTCTGATTGGCTACTCTACACTTCTCTGGTTAATTTAGATTTCCATTCTCCTGTGTCCTCTTTTCACAGTCTTCCTATATTCCTTCACCAAAGTCAATCTCATTTTATTTCATTAATAAAATAATGCAGTTTAGAAAATGCTGTGATAGTTTTATTTTAACCCATAACTATTTATTCGTGTTTATGTTTATAAAGGATAGATTATGCCTTTTATATGTTTTTAATTTCTTAGATGGATATTAAGGAGAAGATATTTAGGGTCGTATAGTACGTGTATTTGTGACTTTATAAGAAATCACCAAATTGTATTCTAAATTGGGTGTAACATTTTACATTCCTACTAGTAATGTGTGAAGATTCCTGCTTCTTCACAACCATACTAAAACTTGTTATTGCCAGGCTAAATCCAATTTACCTGTTTTTTTATATATCATTTTTTGGGGGGTTTTGTTTTTGCTTTTTTGTCCTAAGAAATTTTTACTTACCCACCAATTGCAAAGACTTTTCCCTTGTAGAGTTTTCCTTTAAAATACCTATGGGTTTAGCATTTATTTATGGTTTATGTGTACATCTCTATTCAGTTAGAGTTATTTTTAAATACAGTGTGAGAGAAGACATAATGTTAATTTTTGTATGAATATTCAATTCAGTCAGCATTATTTCTTGAAAACAATTATCTTCCATTGTATGATCTTGGTGGGTTTTTTTTTAATTAATTAAAAATATGTGCCTTGGGGCACCTGGGTTGCTCAGTCCATTAAGCGGCTGTTTTGGCTCAGGTCATGGTCCCAGGGTTGTAGGATTGAGCACTGTGATGGGCTCCATGCTTGGTAGGGAGTCTGCTTCTCTCTCTGCCCTCCACACCCCCTGCTTGTGCTCTCTCTCTCCTGCTCTCTCTCTCTGACAAATATATTTACATATATATTTACATTTATATATAAATGTATAAAACCTTTAACAAATATATGTGCCTGACTCTATTTCTGTGTTTTTTATTCTATATTATTGATCTGTATGCCTATCCTAACATAGCTGCCACATGCACTTGATTAATGTAGCTTCATAGAATGTCTTCAAATCAGGTAGTAGAAATCCTCTAACATTATTCTTTGTCTTAAAAATTGTTTTGGGGGCGCCTGAGTGGCTCAGTTGGTTAAGCGACTGCCTTCGGCTCAGGTCATGATCCTGGAGACCTAGGATCGAGTCCCACATCGGGCTCCCTGCTCGGCGGGAAGCCTACTTCTCCCTCTCTCACTCCCCCTGCTTGTGTTCCCTCTCTCGCTGTGTTTCTCTCTGTCAAATAAATAAAATCTTAAAAAACATAAAAAATAAAAAAATAAATAAAAAACTTTAAAAAAAAAAAAAAAAAAAATTGTTTTGGGAGCTGAAGTGCTTTGCACAAGGTACCGCATTAATTTCTACAAAAATACCCCCATGGTAATTTGAATGAATCTTGTTAAATCCATAGAACAATTTTGGTAGAATTAACATCTTAATATAGAACTTTCCATTCCATAAAACTGTTGTATTTGTCCATTTATTTATTTCTTCTTAAATAGCTCTCAGTGGCATTTTGTCTTTCCCCCCAATTTCCCCACTTCTCTCTACTCCTCTAGTAATGACCAATTTGTTCTCTATATTTTATGGGTCTGTTTCTGCTTTTTTTGTTTGTTTGTGACTTTGTAATTTTTATTTTTTTTTCACTTTGTCATTTTTAATAGAGTAGTCTTGAATGTCTTTTATAAATTGAACTTCAGTATTTCAAGTTTCTCAAGACATTGTACCTTACATAATATTTTCGGTTATCTGTTGCTAGTTTACAGTAATATAATTGAACATTTTTTGTATAAATTATATAATGACCTAGATGAATGTATTTATGAGCTCTAAGATCTTAGGATTCTATGTGTATTTTTGTCATCTGTCAATAATGAAAGTTTTATTTTCTCCTTTCAAATCTTTTAGTCCTTAATTTCCTTGCTTTATTTTCTGTTTATGCCTCCCAGTATAATAGAGAAGGAAAGTAGTGTGAGCAGACATTCTTGACTTCTTATTGCTCTTCGGGATAACATGTTCAGGCTTTCAGCATTACATATAAAGAAGGCTATAGATCATTCATAGTTGCCCCTTTTCAGGTCAGGGAAATTCCCTTTCATTTTCAGTTTGCTGCAAAAGTTTTATTTTCTATGTTTGTTGGTTTTGTTTTGTTCTGTTTTCAAATCATCATGGATGATAAATTTCTTCAAATGCTTTATTCATATATTTAGATCATATATATTTTGTTTTGAAGACATAGTGAGTTGCATCAATTGGTTTTTGAATGTTAAACCAACCTATGTTATTTCAATAAGTATCCTTTATTTTGATGTATTAACATTCTTGTGTATCATTCAATTAATTTGCTAGTATTTGGTTAAGAACTGTAATGTCTACATTAATTGGGGTTGTCATTATTTTTATTTTTCCCCTAGAGAGCAAATTGTTAAAACATATCCAGGATACTACATATTTTTTAACTGTATGATGAAAGTTTCCAAATATACACAAATATGCATATTTATATGTTTATACACATGATATATTTATATGTTTATACACAAACTTTTAAATTCTTATGCTTGTAACCTCTCTATGTCCTCTTAGTTGCATTTAAAACATATTTCTTTTTGATAAATGTAATTGGACATTCTTCTCTTATACTGTCTTACACTTTTAGCCTTTTACTTGGGAGTTCTGAAGATACACATGAACATGACTAGTGATGAGTTTTAACTAAGCCTCTTGCGATTTTTTTTCTAAGTAGCCCATGTATGTTTGTTTGTGGTTTTTGTTTTTTGGGGTTTTTTATTCCCCCCTCGCTTTTTCTCATTTCCTGGCTTATTTGGATTGTGTTCTTAATATTTTTTTTAATATTCCATTTTAGTCTTCATTCCTTTTGGTACGTTGTAGTGAATGATTCTTCAGTAAATTATTCACATTTCTAAGAAGTCAAATATATTTCGATATAATTTGGCAGATTACTCTAAATTTTAAAATTCTCTCATTTTTGTTGTTTCATCTTTGATATTTCTAATTTTGTGTGCTTGTATTGCTTGTATTGTCTCTCATTCTCATATTTTTTACTTTTCCCTTAAAACTCAGCTTAGATGAATTCAACAACTAATTCAATTTTGCTCTTATCCTGATTATTTCCTTCTATTATTATTCTTATTGTTGTTATTTTTCTAAGTTCTTTATTTGAATTGATGATGCAGGTTAATTCATTGTGTTCAGGAGAAACTCATAGCCATAAACACTTACATTACTAAAAATAACACCAAAATTGTATAAGTGCACATGGGACTTTAGAAAATCTTTTAACTCCAGGAATATGAAGGAAACATACCAAATGTCCTCTGGAAAACTACTGGTGCTTATTTCATTTAACAAAAGAATGACTTCTGAAGAAAAGTTACAGTGTGTACAACTAGTACTTGACTACAATGACTACTAAAATGAGTGACTGTAGCAATAATATGCATTCATTGTTACTAACTTCAATTTCCATTTCTACAAAATGAGGATACCAGTCTTGATTTATTGTGGTGAGGATAGAATGATAAATAATCCTAGTAGTAGTAGTAGTAGTAGTAGTAGTAGTAGTAGTAATAGTCTTCACAGTAATTTTATATCACATACAATGCCCTAGACACAGTCTTAAAGTTTTTATAAGTCATATACTTGATACCAGTAAATATTTCTTTCTTGCAGTTTAAAGATTGCATAAATTTAACAATTATGCTACACGATTTATTTATAAAACAGTTATTGGCATAGTTTTTTTTTTTTTTTTATTGGCAGAGTTTCATCTGAGATTCTGTCAATTTAAGGCTTAGGCAAAACATAAATAAACATCTAAGTTATTTCAAAGAGTACTACTGATTTACTTAAATATCCCAAATAAGGTGAAATTAGAAATAGAATATACATCCTCTGTTTCTCAGCAGGTTATCCTTGTTTTTCTTTATCATTATGCTTAATTAGACATTTAAAGATATATTTATTGAAAAAATTCTATTTCTGTCAACTGCTGTCATTCGGTTCCCAATTCCATGTCACTCTCAAGTAATAAGAGTACTTGACAATCTTCTGACAGAATCCCAACTGTCAGACAGCTATGCTGATTGCTACTGCTTCCCTTCAACCTAATTAAAGATTTATTATTTTCATCAGACCAAAGATAACCTTTTCTGTTTCAGTCAACTTTGGCCCTTAGGCCCTCTGGGCTCATCCATTTTTTTTTCTTCCACATACTTGAGACAGAGTATCTTTGTTGTTTTTCTATGAAGGCAAAGTTCATTCTAAATACCAAGAATCTTTAAAGGGCTTTAATGCATGTATGCATTAAATATTGTATGCATTTAATAATGTATGGCATTGTATACATAAAAAAGAATGGTCATTTTTTAAATATAACAGAATACACAAAAGTGGGCTAACTATAATTTTAATAATGAGTATCTGCCTTAACTTTCAGATACACAACTTTTAAGATCAGAAATGGATATAAATATTTACTGCAACAACAACAAAAAAACGAGATATACAGAATCACAAACTCCCAATTTTATGCTTTGCTGTATACCAGCATATCATATCATGTATGATATTTGTATTCACTTTCTGTTGTTTATATGACAGTGGTTCTCAGTTTGTGAATTTGTCTATATCCTACATGTGATAATCAAGCCAAATTAGAAAATGTTTACTGACTTTTATTAGAATTCTGGAGTTGTTTTTATTAGGGGGATAGGTAGCTCTAACAATCTTTGTAAGAGTTAGAGATACACTTGGTGATTATACCAAAAAGATACAATTTATCTTTTTAGCCTTATTCTCCTTAGTCTTGCCATAAAAAAATATAATGGCCCTAAGGTTTTTAAGTAGAAGAAACATCTCCTATATAGAGAATTGCTCATACTGTAGGTATCTGTAATTCTTTTTTTTTTTTTTTTTAAGATTTTATTTATTTATTTGACAGAGAGAAGCACAGCTAGAGAGGGAACACAAGCAGGGGGAGTGAGAGAGGGAGAAGCAGGCTTCCCGCCGAGCAGGGAGCCCGATGTGGGTCTCGATCCCGGGTCTTGGGGATCATGACCTGAGCTGAAGGCAGTCACTTAGCCAACTGAGCCACCCAGGGGCCCCTGTAATTCTTTTATAAGAAGTTCCAAAGCTTGATGATTTTGAAGAAAACTTGAAATACATTAATTTAGCAATACATCACACATTTACTTTAGAATAATTGGTCTATAGATGGAAAGGAAAGTTTTGAGTAACACCCTAGAAACACACATTTATGTGCATAGAAACACACACATATATACACACACACATACACACTGTTCTGTAAATGCTCGAATACCAGAAATTGTTGGATACATCGTTAATGACAGTGAGACTGTTCTCTTCTGAGGTGTTTATTACAAATCATTTCAGTGGGAGAGTGATTGCACTTTACTCACTATTATGCACAGGAGGAAAAGAGGAAGGTAGAGAAGGAGAAGGAGCAAAAGAAGGAGGGGGAGGAGGAAAGAAAAGTATCTAAGTACATTCCTGAGTCAGTATTTTGAAAGAATAGTATATGTACTTGGTGACTTTTATCCCATTTGTTTCTACTAATATAATAAGGTGCACACCTAGTCTGTTTCCTTCTAAACATTACAAAATAGAGGGTGCTGGAGAGTCCCAATCTGAAATAGTTTCTGTTCAAACTACACTTTTTTTCAGAAACAAATTAAATGTCAGTTCCAAACAGTCTTTCTATTGCCATCAGAAGATATCTACATTTATAAATTGTGTTTTTAACTTGAAAGAAATACTCATGGTGAAGCTTAGCTGTACTTAATCAACAATAGCATTAGTGGGAGTAAACACAATTTACATTCACAATACTTGATGAAAGAAGTAGTTTCACACAACTGAAATATGCAGTAAACCAGAGCTTATCACTAATAAAAAAGTCAGCATCCTGTGTATTATTTAAGAAAGTGCTGGCTTTACTTGTATGATGTGATAATAGTGATTATAATTTTATAAAGCCACAAATATGATTGAGAATCTGCTAAAACCTCTTGGGAAAATTCAAGAAAATTATATGTATGTATATATTTATATATTTATGCATTTAAATTCTGGGAAATGTTATGTATTAACAATAACTACAAATTAAACACAATAATTACTTCTTTGCAGAAAAAATTTTAAATGGTGTCATAAAATGTCTTATATGTGAAATATTTCCAATATAAACCAGAGAAGCCTATTGGATAATTTATAATGGCATATGCAGTTATTTACTTCTAGGTATGTCTTCTACATGACCAGTTCAGATTTCAGTTTCATCTTAACCTATTTTACTGCCATACATCTGGAAGAGGACTAATGCATAAAAATAATATAGAGTATTCCTAAATAACTCCTACAAATGTAAAGACTTTTCCTAATTTTTCTAGTTTTCTTCCTTCGCTAAAATGTATAAAGTAGGAGGGTCAAGATGGCGGAAGGCCAGGTGACCGCATTTCAGGGAGTTCCCTGAAGAGAGCTGAATTCCAACAAAAAAACCACTACAAGACCACCGTGAACACCCATGAAACCAGCCTGAAATGTGATATTTCCCACTTCTGGACCGCCACGAGAGACAAAGAACATCGGCAAAAAGGTAGAAACAAATTGGAGG
>PITA01007334.1:0-92523 GCA_004023965.1 Spilogale gracilis
GCAAGAATGAGAAAGAACTTTCTCCGCATAGAGCATTAATCTTCTTTGAGGTTAGCACTAGTGATTTGTTGGAACAATTAACTGAAAGTGAGCTGGAACTTTTTAATTATTTTTCTTTCAGATATGCTATTTGAGATAGTTATTTGAATTGCAGTGTCACATTGTGAAATAACACAATCTGTTGCTTTTATAGTCACACAAATTAATTTTCAACTGAGGTATAAATGTCAGCTGATGTATGTCCTACTCAGCTTAGGAAAAAAAATTCCTTTGTATTTTATTTATTTATTTATTTATTTTAGGAGAAAACATGCTCAGAATAAAGTGTGAGAGCTAGCATTGAGAAGAAAAATCATTCTGTCTTCAGTGGAAATTAATTTCTCAGAACTGAGGCAGGATAAATACTGCTGAAGTGTGTGCCTTAATTACAGACCTCAGGGATCTTAAGTTTTATGGCTCAGTTTAAGTATCTAAACCTGTGCAGCATGCCTGAAGTTAGCCAAGTTACGTACTAGGTGGTTATAAATCATGATTTTGTGTAAGGAGAATCACATACAAGAATTAAAGCCACATCACGGTTCACCTTACCTGACTGAATGAAGTTAGTGTTCAAAAGGATGTTCTTCTCAGCAGATCATTTTGCTGTGTATTGGGAATTTTTGTATATCGGTAATTCAGGGAATTAGGAAACAGAGATGAGGGTCTATAATTCATAATTGAAATCTAGCCTCGAGATCAACTTCATTAGTATGCAGCTGATTAGGAAGTGAGTATTAGTAAATGAAATGACCTCTAGATTTGCATTTTCAGGACAAAATTAGGTTCTTGGAGGTGTAAGGATATTTAAAATCACTATTTAAAGGGGTATAGTTGCCAAGATTTAATAATTAAAATTATAACACTTCGGTTTTTGAAATTTTTATAGTTTTTAAAATTGCTTCGAAGCCATTTCCTTTTACCCTTCGGTCCATAGCAAAAAGTGATCTTTTTGACATGAAAAAGGTGAATACACATTTCCCAATCCTAAAGAATTGATAACTGCTACTTACTATTAGTTGGAATGACTAAGTCCAGTTCACTAAACACCTCCTGAGTGTTGGTCACTATGCTAAACTGGTGGTACAGAAATGAAGGGATTTGCTTCCTACCCTCATGAGGCTTACAACCGAGGAAAGAAGACAGACGCACAATAAAGAAGCATTGTATAACTTGATATGTGGCATGAGGGGAATATTATGGAAGAGAGAATAATTACATTATGTGGAAATAGGGAAAGATGAACAAAACATTATGAAAATATGTTATTTTCAAAGTTGACTTCTCAACCTAGACATCAGTGGAGTTAAGATGGACATTATAAAAATTTTGTTTAGGGGATAGTTTAGAGAATAGTGAATATGTAACTATTTCTAGTTCTTTTTTTTTTTTAAGATTTTATTTATTCATTTGATAGAGAGAAACACAGCCAGAGAGGGAACACAAGCAGGGGGAGTGAGAGAGGGAGAAGCAGGCTTTCTGCTGAGCAGGGAGCTCGATGCGGGGCTTGATCCTGCGTCTCTGGGATCATGACCTGAGCCGAAGGCAGTCGCTTAACCAACTGAGCCACCCAGGTGCCCCAACTATTTCTAGTTCTTACAGCTTCTGACACTGTATAAACAAAGGATTCTTTAGTTTTAAGAGACAAAGAATGGAGCCCTGTGCAGATGTATCCTATGCTCTTTTATTTCCCAAACCTATCTAGAGATCTTTCATGGTCTAGGGAAGGGAAGGAGTTTTGTTCTCAGGACTTACCAAATTCTTAGCTCAGAGGTGTTTCCTGTCTAACTCTGTTGCTCCCAAGTGCCCAAGAAGCTGTGTGTGTGTGTGTGTGTGTGTGTGTGTGTGTGTGTACTGAAATTCCTCTCCCACCTCACTTCAGATGAATTACGTTTCCCCGTAGGTAATAAACCCTATTGATTAGATGGAGGAAAGCATAGATAATATAAAAAATGTGAAGAAAAAAACCTATTTAATATCTCAAAATACTAAAATAATACCTGGTTACTTTTATTGAACTAGATATTGTTGCAGTATCCAGGTTTCAGTTCTATAACAAAATCATATTTGTTCATGAAAGTTAAAATTCTGCCTTCTTTATGAAGCTTTTGTCAATAATTTGTCACAGCTATCTCCACTTTTATTTGAAATTTCTATAACATTTACAATTTCTGTATGTAATGGAGCTGTCAATTCTGAACTGTCTTGTATCTCATCTCCTATTGTCTACGTTAAAACATTTTCTCCCTAAAAAGATGAAAGTCATTGGAGATTTCAAGGACTGTAATTTACACTTTCTCTACTGAGATAGTTGTAAACATGCAGCATAGGGCTTCTAGGTTCCCATTGCATAATGGCATCCGTATACCTCCGGATGTATGCATACACCTTCCAAAGACAGAATACAGATCAACAAAGAGCAAATAAAACCACAGCATAACTATGGGATCTAGGACACTACAGATTTCAAGTTACCTCGAGTTAAAGAAATACCCAAGTCTAGCAGAGGAAAATGAGAAGAGAGGAAAAGGGAAATGGGAGGGTTGATGGAAACATGGAAAATATTCTCTAGCTGGAGGACAAGTACCACCTACACTGGGGACTTTAGGAGGAGGTCTAGGACATGGCACGTCAGAGCATTGACTGGTGGGGACTTAAAAGGAAATAATTTAATTTGAATGTATATGGGAAGAGAGATGGCTTTCTCAGGGAGGCATTATATCTAGTGGATAAAGGGGTGACTTGACATGGGGGGGCATTCATTGGAGACTTGGTAGTAATATAAAAGAAAGAAGAAAAGGAAAAATTTAAGGGCCCTAGAGAAACAAAATCACAAAATCAGAAGATCTGGTAACTCCTAGACACCCATCCCCCCAAGAAAGTGTACCTCTTCATGCAAATTGGCAGTGCTCTTAGACAAAGAAACCTGGTAAGATCAGTTGTGCAACCATCTCCATGAGCTAGTTGTTCTAACTGTATCAATAGAGCAAAAAAAAATTCTTTTATTTTTTTAAAGCTTTCTTGTGGTTTAATTCGTATACCACACAATTCACCAATTTGAAATGTACAATTCAGTGGTTTTTAGCATGTTCACAGAGCTGTGTAATCATTACCACAATACATTTTAGAACATTGTCATTACCCCGAAGAGAAATCCCATACCCATTAACAGTCAGCGTCCTAGTTTTCTTCCAAGTCCTCTCCTTTCTGACCTTTGTCAACCCTAATATATGCTATTTCTCTATAGGTTTTCCTATTGTGGAAATTTCATATAAACGGAAAAACATACAGTGTATGGTCTTTTGTCACTGGTACCTTTCACTTGGTATACCGTTTTCAAGGTTCACCCATGTTCATCAGTATCTATCAGTATTCGTTCCCTTTTATTGTCTAATAATATCTCATTGGATGAATATACCACATTTTACTCATCAGTTAATGGCCATTTAGGTGTTTCTCGTTTTTAACTATTATGAGTACTACTACTGTGAACATTCCTGTACAAGTCTTTGGGCCTGTTTTAATTTTCCTTGGATATACCTAGGAGTGGTTTTGCTGGACCACAGGGTAACTGTATGTTTAACTTTATGAACTGTTAGAGTGTTTCTCAAAGCACCATTTTGCATTCCCACCAGCAGTGCCGCAGGGGTTTAACATTCCATATTCTTGCCAACCTTTGTTAATATCTGTCTTTTTGATCCTAATGGGTATGAAGTGGTATGTCATGCTTTGGATTTTCATTTTCCTGATAACTAATGATGCAGAACATCTTTCCATGGCATAATCGAGGGTTAAGAATACTTTCATCCTCCAATATGTTAAGTAACTTGAATTTAAATAAAAATAGAAACTAAAAATAAAGAATACTTTCATCATCCCTCAACAATTCTTCTGCGAGGAACTCTGAATGCTTGTCTCTAAGTGGAAGAAGCCAAGATGTAAAGGCTGCTAGATACTGTATGATTTCAAGTCTCTAACATTCTGGAAAAGACAAAACTATGGAGATGGTAAAAGATCATTGGTTGGGAGGGTAAAGAGTTAAATAGGCAGAGCACAGAGGGTTTTTAGGGCAGTGAAAATTATTGTGTATAATACTCTAATGGTGGAAACATGCCATTATACATTTGTCAAAGCCCATTGGGTATAACAACACCAAAGGTGAACTCTAATGCAAACTCCAGACTTTGAGTGATAATGGCACGTCATTGTAGATTCATCCATTATAAGTATATCCCTCTGGTGTGGGATATTGATAATGGGGAAGCTGTCTATATGTAGAGGCAGGGAGTAAGTGGGGGAAAAAAACAAGTCTGCACTTTACTCTCAAATTGGCTACAAACCTAAAATTACACTGAAAAAGAAAATCTATTTTTAAAAAATATTCCTCTCTGTTAATTTTCAGTAAATCACCATTCCAAACCCAAGAAACAATTGATCTTTTTCTATTTTTATAGTTGCACGGCTTCTCTTGGAAATTTTATATAGATGGAATCATGCAAACATGATCTTTTGTTTTAGGCTGCTTTCTCTTGCCAGGATGTTTTTGTAATTCTTTTATGTTGTTGCATGTATCAGTAGTTAATGTCTTTTTACTGCTGAGTAGTAGTCCACCTCAGTGGTAGATCACATTTTGATTATTATTATTATTATTTTTACTATGTTAAAGCCATTTGAATTATTTCCAGCTTTTGGCTATTATGAATGCTGTGACTATGAACGTGGGTTGCAAGTCTTTTTGTGTGGGCATATGTTTTCATTAAAAAATACAAGTGGAATTCTTGTGTGGTAGTGTATGTTTAACTTTTAAGAAACTGTTTAACACTTTACAATGTCTAGTACCATTTAGACCCTTATCATTGATGTATGCATTTTCTAGTTTCTCCACATCCTTGTCAACACTTGACAATGTCCATCATTTAGACTTTAGCCATTCTTTTGAATATGTGATGATATCTCATTTGGTTTTTATTTATATTTCCCTGATGACTAAGAATGTTGAACATTTTTCCATGTGCTTATTTACCATTTGTGTATCTTCTTTGTGAATCATTTGATCAGATCTTTGGCCCATTTATTTATTTATTTTTTTTTTAAAAAAGATTTTATTTTTTTGACAGAGAGATAGATCACAAGTAGGCAGAGATGCAGGCAGAGAGGAGAAAGCAGGCTCCCTGCTGAGCAGAGAGCCCAATGTGGGCCTCCATTTAAGGACCCTGAGATCATGACCTGAGCTGAAGGCAGAGGCTTTAACCCACTGAGCCACTTAGGTGCCTTCTTTGGTCCATTTAAAAAAATGAGTTCTATTCATGTTATTGATTTACAGAGGCTCTATATATTCTGGATAGAGTCCTTTATTTTATATATATATTATATATATATAAATACATATATATATATATATATGTTACATGTTTCCCCTGGTATGTAGTTTATCTATTCCTTTGCTTAACGGTGTCCTTTGAAGAGGAAATTATTTAATTTTCAGTCAGTACCTTTCACAAATTTTGTTTTTTATTATTCATGCTCCATTGACTGATGTTTGCTTATTAAACTGATCTTGCATTTCTGGAGTAAAACCTCTTGATCATCTTACATCATTTGTTTTATATATTGCTACATTTAATTTGCTAAAAAATTTTTGGGATTTTTGTATCTATGTTCATGAGGGATAAGACTCTCTAATTTCTTTTCTTGTAATATCCTTCTTGACTTTCAGTATCAGGATTATTCTAGCCTCATAAAATAAATGGAAAGTATTTCCATTTTATTAATTCTATTAACAAGTATGTTTAATTTTGGTATTGTTTCTTCCTTAGATATTTGAGGGTATTCATGCATAAAGGCTTGTGAACTTTTATGGAAAGATTTTAATTATGGATTCAAGTTCTCATGTTTCCATACATTTTGGTAATTTGTATTTTTCAGTGAATTTGTCCCTTTTATTTAGATTGACAAATTTATTTCCATAAGTTTGTTTATAACATTCTCTCACTATCTTTTTGTCTGCAGTGATGCCCTCATTAATTACTGATACATGTATTTGTGTTTTTTTTGGATCATTCTAACCAAGTGTATACCAATTTTATATCTTTTTAAAAAGCAGCTTTTTGGCTATATTGAATTTATCTTATTTTCTTTCTTATACTTTGTTCAATTTTAATTTTAATTTTTTGTTGTTTTCTTGAGACAGAAACTTAGACAACTGATTTTCTACCTTTATACATTTCTTACATTATATGCATGTAGCTGAAATTTCCCTCTAAGCACTGCTTTAGATGCATTTTATACATTTTGATAAGTTACATTTTCATTTTCATTCACTTAAAATATTTCATAACTTCTACTTTTTCCTATTTAGAAGTATATTACTCAATTTTCAAACAGTTGATGGCTCTTTCTTGTTATGCTTCTTTTTTATTTTTAGATGAATTTCTCTGTGATTAGAGCACATTGTCTCTATGATTCAGGCCCTTGGGATTTGTTGGGCTTTGCTTTATGACCCAGTATGTGATCTGCTTTGCAAATGTTTTGTGTGGGCCTCAAAAGAATGTCTGTTTGGCTAGTTATTGGGAGTTGTTCTATATGCTTTTCATTGAATCAGTTTAGTTCACTTTGTTATTCATATCTTTATAACATCCCTACCAGTTTTTTTGTCTGCCGTTCTTTTAATTCTTAAGGGAAGGTTGTTAAAATCTCTAATGGTGATAGTGGATTTGTGTCTCTTTCCCTTTCTCTCTCTTGTTTCTTTTTATATTAAACATGAATATCTATATATGTGTATATATATAACACATAAATATGTATTAAACATAAATATATATTAGACATATACACACATATATAACAGGTATCTATGTATATGCATATATTTATATATACATAGTATTAAGATTGTTATATTTTCTTTGGTTTTTATTTTATTGATAAATCTTTTACCATTACCTTTTTCTTTCTTAAGATTTTATTTATTTATTTGACAGAGAGAAACACAGCCAGAGAGGGAATACAAGCAGGGGGAGTGAGAGAGGGAGAAGCAGGCCTCCTGCCGAGCAGGGAGCCCGATGTGGGACTCGATCCCGGGTCTCCGGGGTCATGACCTGAGCCGAAGGCAGTCGCTTAACCAACTGAGCCACCGAGGTGCCCCTTACCATTACCTTTGACTTACCTATATCCTTATATTTAAAATGTTTCTCTTATAACTAATTGCATTAGTTTCCTATTGCCATTCCTGTGCCATTGCCACAAGTTACCATTAACTTGTTGATTTAAAACAGTAAAAAATCCGTTTTCTTACTGTTCTGGAGGTTAGATGACCAAAATGGGTCTCACTGGTGTAAAATGAAAGTGTTGGCAGGTCTGTATTCCTACTGGAGTCCTTATGGGAAAATCCACTTCCTGCCTCTTCTAGCATCTAGAGACTGTCCACATTTCTTAGCTCGTGATGTCTTTCCATATTCATGACCAGCAGTTTCCAGTCCATTCTTTTTCATGTTACTGACTCATGATGCTGGCTCTCCTGAATCCCTCTTTCATTTATGAAGATAGGTGTGACGACGTTGGGCCACCTGGACAATCCAAGATAATCTTCCTGTTTTAAGATCCTTAATTTAATCATATCTGCAAAGTTCTTTTGCCATATATGGTAATATATTCACAGGCTCTGGGAGTAGGACAGGGACATCTTTGTGGGAACTGTTATCCTACTTAATGACCAGCATAATACTGGTTATAAATACAGTTAACCGTTATTTTTTATATATAGTGACAGTTTTTATCTTTTGATTATTCATCCATTTACATGTAATATGACTGATGGCTGAAATGCATTTATATGTAACGTTTTGCTTCTGATTTTCTACTTTTGCCCCCTTTTTCCCTACTTTCTTGTGGAATAAATAAGTATTTTATTCTGTTTTTTTCTCATCCAGTCTTTTTAGTTATGTATAGTTGTCTGACTTTTAGTGGTTATCTTAGGGATTTCAATATGCATCCAAAACATCAGAGGAAATTTTTTTTATAACATACATTTTTAAAGCTCTTGTATGCTATCTGTTTGCTGTACTATATGTAAATCTGCTTTTATTTTTATTTTCTTATAGATTATAAGTCTCATTTGCATATCAAGTACACACACATAGTATCTTACCCTCATTTGCCCTCTTCACATTGTAGAAAAGGGTTCTTCCTTCTGTGTGATTTTAGTTTATTTAGCTTTCATTCTTCCCACATCTTTTTGATGCCCTTTAAAATATGAATTTTTAAAAAGATTTTATTTATTTATTTGACAGAGAAGAGAGACAGTCACAGAGAGAGTCCTAGCAGGGGGAGCAGCAGAGGGAGAGGTAGAAGCAGGTTCTCTGGTGAGCAGAGAGCGTAATGTGGGGCTTGATCCCTGGACCCTGAGATCATGACCTGAGGTAAAGGCAGATGCCCAATGACTGAGCCACCCAGGCTCCTCTAAAATAAGACTTTTGACATACATCCTCTTTTTTTTTTTGGTAGTTGCAGAAGAACCTTAACAGGTGGCCATGACCTCTCCAACCATACTAAAAGCATAGGTCAGGAGGTATCATTTATGAGAGAGAAAAGTGTTTTTTTTTTTTTTTTTAAAGGTTTATTTGAGAGAGAGTTGGAGGGTGGAGGGCCAGAGCAAGAGAGCGAATCCTCAGCAGACTCCCTGCTGAGGCTGGAGCCCAATGAGGGCCTTGAGCCCATGATCCTGAGATATCATAACCTGAGCCGAAATCAAGAATCAGACACTCAGCTGACTGAGCTCACCCCCAGGTGCCCCTGTGAGGGAGACAACTTAAAGGACCTGTATGGGATGTGGTTGGCTGATTATTAGGGTACCTGGTGCAGACGTTGGCTCGACCTGAAAAGTGGCCTGAGCTGGTGTCTGAAGGTACTTTTGTTCTTTTGTTTTCCCATGACTTTAGTAGTGCCTTCCCAGGAAGGTTTGTAAATTTTGACATGATATGAATTCCTGCTGAGAACTCTGAAATTTTAACAGGAAACTGGATGGCTAGCCAGTTCACAAGCTCTCAGAGGTACTGTTTGGAAACTAGTTGAGTTTATCAAGTTCCCACAGAAATCTTTTAAGAATGGATTGTAAGATTTGGGTATTACCTATAGGTGGCAGGAGAAAGACATTTAGTTATAACCTCTAATTGAAGATTTTCAGTGATTAATTACTAAATGATAAAATTGAAGTATTCCCCAGTATTTCCACCTTTGTGCTTTCAATCAATTCTGGGATTTTTGGGTTCTTCTGAAATCAATATTTGTTTAGGTTTGGAAAGAGACTCTTTATGAAGTTATAGACCTGTCACAATAGGAATTTTATCAAGACTGAGGTCAGGACCTTATTGTTCTCTTTGAAGAGCTTCCATTTTTAATGTTAGACTTTTTAAATAGTATTTTAAAATTATAAACAGAGTTCGCTCTGTTTCTATATTTGGGATATTTATGAAGAAGCCCTAGTTAAATTCTGGAACCGTTTGGCTGAATATAACATTGTCAGTTTTGCTAGCCAAAATATTAAAATACCGTATTTGTTGACCTGCAGAAAAAGGGAAGTCAAGATTCATTTGTTTTTGTCAAAAAGGAAAGAAAGAATAATAAGTTGTAAGTGAAGTGTCTGGGACATCTTTTGCAGAAGCCAAATTTTGTTCACTCAACAGCCTTTGCAGAACAAGAGAGTAGTACTCCTGTGTATCACTAACCTTCAGATACAGGTTATTGAATGAGGGTGAGAAATTTTCTTTCTGGGAAATTATTCACCAGCCTCCACTAGTTGGTTTCGATACTCATCACTCCTTTTCACCCCCAAGTCAAGGGAAAGATTTAAAGGACCACTTCTCTAGCTCTCTCAAGGTCATGAGTCACTAAAACACACAAATTAATTATATAGCCTCTCTGCATTTTGAATTAATGAACTTAAAAACAACTGGAGAGGACATAAGTCTTTTCATAAGCAACTTCATCAGAATGAACAAACTCACAGCAGGCATCTGCCCAGTGCTGTCTTACTAACACAGATGAAGCATCAGGGTAAAGACCATGGGGTAGGGCTTATTTAAAATGGACTTGTTCATGTGTTGCAGATGGATAGGCCATTGATTACACATAATGACTGTTCACGATCTTCTTGAGACTGGTCAGATGGAAAGCAGTACAGTTCTGCACACATTTTAATCATTTTTATTGAGTGTTGGCACTTGCATTTTGCTGAACCTTTTGGGGGATATTTTATATTTGCTTTTTATTCATCCTTCCTTTCAGTCTTTAAATTCAAAGGAGGCATTTAGCCTGATATCAAGTGGTGCTGGTTTCAAAGCCTTAGAAACTTCTTACAAAGCGAATGAAATTTCCAAGTGTTCTCTACCATATGCGAACACGTACAGGTATTTGTAACTAGGTTTTGTGTGGGTTATTTTGCATCCCTATATTAAACGGGCTGCCGAATTTTCTGTTTGGTCATTTAATGTATCTGACTTTTGTGTGGAGGTGATTATACACAAGATGAGCCACATCCTTGCAAAAACTAGTATGTAGGATGATTTTCAGAGAACTTAAAGGGCTGTCATTACTAACATTTTAGGAAAATCTGGCAGGATTATGCATTCTGTTACATTTGTTTCCTCTCTCTCCTGTGCTCTCCTCTATGATTTCCTATTTGAAATGTTATTTCTTGGGCCCCTACCTGACACTCAGGGATGCCTATTGTGTGAGAGTGCACTAAGCTTTACAGTGATGTTGACTCTGTATCACTTCCTTCAGTTTGACTCTCTTCCCTCGCTTGTTAGAACAGGACTCAGACCTGGTTCCTCAAATCCTGCCTATTAGTAACCCCTGTTTACACAGTAAGATATGCCTGAGTTGCTCTTGATTGGAGACTAGCCATGACTGGCACTAAGTAACTGGGAAGTTCCTTGAAAGCTTTGTGTTCAGTTTTTGGGTTTCTTTCCAAGGTTGCAAAATTGCAATGGTTGCTTTAGACTCCCATAGAGCCTCCTTCAAAGTAGGGAAATACCCCAGTATTCTTTACTGTGGTTCTTAACAGCACTTGGGGTAGGATAGTTAGCATCCTTTCCCCCTTCCCTGTCTTCTACATGCTACCTTCAGGCAACCGAAAATCTCTACATCCATTTCCCAAAGAGCCCCTGGGGAGGCTATATGAGGTTGAGAGCCACTGACATGATATCAACACTGTACCAAAACCAAAACCAAACAGCAATAGCCACACTGGCCGGTGCACATTTTTACTCTCTTGTGAAATCAACACCAGCCAAGGCCACACTGACTTTGACTACTCTCTGTGGATTTATGTAAAACCAATAATCATTTGTTTGCCATTTACCTTGTCAATTTCCTTTGAAAACTCAAATTCCCATAAACATTGGTCAGCTAGACAATAGAAGCAGTTAGACAGGTGCCTGGGTAGCTCAGTGGTTAAGTCTCTGCCTTCAGCCCAGGTCATGATCCTGGAGTCCCAGGAACGAGCCCCGCATCGGGCTGCCTGATCCGCGGGAAGCCTGCTTCTCCCTCTCTCACTCCTCCTGCTTGTGTATCCTCTCTCACTGTGTTTCTCTCTGTCAAATAAATAAAATCTTAAAAAAAAGAAAAAAAAGCAGTAGTTAGCGATGTTTTCTTCTTGGTTTTGTGGTCTATCTCATTTTCTTATTTCCTTTAGGCCTTATCTAGGGATTTACTTGTCAGTTTGGGGCATCTTCCCTATTAGACTTTCATGTAGCTGCTTTCAGTGTGAATCTGCAGGATTTGGGTTTGTATAAAGATTCCCTCTATGCAAGCTTAATGCTATCTTTTTTGATAAAGGAACTCCTTTTCTTATTCTACTGAGCAAAAGCAATACATTCTATCTAAACTTATTATGTAGGATAGTGCTCGACTGTTATCTGTTAGCTGAATAAGAAAAATGATTTATTTTCATATAGCAAGAGAGACATTGGCTGGCTCTGGGATTTTTACTATAATGTCATTACTGACCTACGCTGTAATAGTCCAATTTTATGGTACAGAATACCTGTTGGAGGTGTTTTAGAAGATAGAAAAAATAATTTTAACATTTAAGTTTTGCAAATGTTAGAAATGTTTCTTTTGAACAGTTGGAAACATTAACTAGAGCCTGTTTTATTTTATTTCAGTGGCTCCCTCCCCCCCCAAAAATCTATTACTTGTTAGTCAATAGTTTTCATAGATTGCTTTTTTTGCAACCCGATTTCACCTTCAGATTCACTGACCTGTGTTCCAAGCAAGTCTATAATTTAATTCAGGTCAGTTCAGATATATTGTAAGTCATTACGTCCTCTGCAGCCAATCAGCATTTGATTTTTCAGAGTCCAAAGTCACTTTTTAATTGCTAAGCGTGACTATATGTGTGTGTGTGTGTGAGAGAGGGACACGTGCGCGCGCATGCACGCACATACACACACACACACACACATGCACACATCCCACATAGATATCCAGACACATCTCTATCTATATATTACGTATACTTTTTTTGTTACTGTGGAGTACTTCTCCTGGATTAGTGTTATTTAGAAAGAAATATAGAACTTCCAGAGATTGGAATATTGCCTTTTCAGTGGGATGAACATAAGTTTTTACTACCTTCCCCAAGTAAGTTTTTTGTAAAGGCTTATTACTGTTTAGAATATCTAAGGGTGACTTCACTGTTTTAGATCCCAAGGTGGGTCACTTCGATTTTACTTTTGCTCTCAATAACATGGGCATGATTGAATCATTGTGCAAATAAAATAACTATGCAAAAAAAACCCTTTGAAATAGTGTTTGAAAGAAGAAAGTCTTTTTTTTTTTCGGTTTAATATACAAGTTTTAATATTTTTAATTATACAAGTTTTAATTATACAAGTTTAATGTTGTAAAATCAAAGTCACAATTACATTGTTTTCCCTATGTTTTTCTTTTTTTTTTTATTGTTACTAAAAATTTTATTTTCCAGTGTTCCAAGATTCATTCCCCATTCCCCACACCCAGTGCTCCAACGCTTTAGGTGTCCCCAGTACCCACCACCAGGCTCTCCCATCCCTCCACCCCCCTCCCTCCAAGTCCCTCAGTTTGTTTCTGTGTCCAAAGTCTCTGTTGTTTCGTTTCTCTCCCTGGATTATACTAGTTCCCATTTACTTTCCTTCTCCCACTGTCCTCCAGTTTACCCCTCATGCACCGTGAGTAAGTGAAACCATGCGATACTTGACTTTCTCTTCTTGGCTTATTTCGCTCAGCATAATCTCTTCCAGTCCAGTCCATGTTGCTACAAAAGTTGGATATTCATCCTTTCTGATGGAGGCAAAGTCTTTTAAAACTATGGAGTTTCCATTTAGACCTGTGCCTACTCTAGGTGGAATGAAAAATACCCTCGTAGGAGGTGGTCTATGGAAATTTGACTTTATTTGAAAAAAAAAATTGTATTCCGTGATTTAAGGAAACCTGTTTTATCTAAACTCCCACTTTATTTCTCATAATAAATTGTGTTATAATATTTTATGTAGTATATGGTTAGTAATTTTTTCAACTCCTAGGCCACCAAAATTTTGCCCAGCCATCATATTTGCATCGGTTTCAAACATTTTTGCAATAAATGTGTGTGTGTGTGTGTGTGTGTGTGTGTGTGTGTGACTGCCTCCTCCTTTTGTGAGGTAAACATATTAAGAACCATAAGATCTTGGGGAGACTGCCTGATTTTGAAATCTATTTCCATCATTTCATGTTTTATTTCACTGCTCTGTGGCTTATAGTCAGTATCTATCTGTAGGTGATTTTTTTTGTGGGATCTTCTCCACAAAGTGTGGGATGTAATATTATATGACTTGTCACTTCCAGATCAGAACGGAACACTGTAAACCTAATGGAGGGGAAATGGGTGTTTCCATCTGTTAATCACACAGTTACTAGACTGTGCAACTTGTAGCGAACCTGCTGAAATTGTAGTTTGCAAGTAAAATGTTTGTGAGATGAGCTGTTTTCAAGTAGAGGTAGGTTGTATAGGTTTCCATAGTTTTATGTTTTCTGTCTTAAAGTTTAGATTGTGCACTAAGACTTTAGGAGCAATGTGAAAGAAAGAAGACAGGGAGAGGAAGATACAGAGAGAGGGATATTGAGAGAGAGAGAGAGAGAGAGAGCGAGCGTATGAAAGAGAGAGAGTGCATGCACAACTTTTCAGATTTTTTTTCTCCTGAATTTTCTTGCTTCTCAGATAGCACAAAACTTTTGTAGTGCCCTGAATACCCTAGGATCTTGAAGATTTTTGTATTATGGGCTGCGCAGTTCCCTGGGCTTATCTTGAGCTCACTGTGTCTACTAGATGATCTCCTACTCATCCTCTCAAACACATCTAGAGCCACCTCATTCACGAAGCTTTTCCTCACCTTCCCATGTAGGCATGCAGTGCTTTCTTCTGGTTTTCCCTTGTCTTCTCTCTCTATGTTAATTTAATTTAATTTAATTTAATTTAATTTAATTTAATTTAATTTAATTTAATTTTATTTTAATTAATTAATTTATTTTAAAGTTTTTATTTATTTGACAGCGAGAAACATAGCCAGAGAGGGAACACAAGCAGGGGGAGTGAGAGAGGGAGAAGCAGGCTTCCCGCCCAGCAGGGAGCCCAATGTGGGGCTCGATCCCTGGTCTCCGGGATCATGACTTGAGCCTAAGGCAGTCTCTCAACCAACTGAGCCACCCAGGCGCCCCTTTATGTCCATTTTAGGAAGAGTCCTAAATCTTGATGGTTTATATATCTCTGTCCCCAATATAATTTATGACTTGGAAGGCAGAGATGATGTAAATTGTAGCTCAGTCTGCCATGACCATTGGAGAAACAGACAAATAACTTTGGAATTTAAAATAAACCTTGAAAAAAATTTTTTTTCTGTTAAGATTTCTCATTTTAGAGATGAAAAAAAACAGAGGACCCCCCCCCCCCAAGTGCAATTTCCATTCTGTGGACCTGATTGTACCCAGAATCATTTGACACATCATTGGACGGACACTTTTGTTATATAGCTCATTTGAAGAGAGATGGTAGAGCTAGTTTGCTTTGTCCGGAGCTCTGTAAAAAGGTTTATTTTGATCCCTGCTGGAGGTAGTTAAGACCACCTGTTCAGGAAGGTTCACGCAGTTTGTTCTTCCTCCTTCTGTTCCCTGTTTCAGTATCCTCGGATTAACATCCACAGTAGAAGAGAAATGGCAGCAAAGCCAGGACGGGCCCATTAAAGGACTCTAACAAGTATGAGAGAGCATTCTGAAAGCAGGCAGAATGGTTTGAATAGTATTGTAATGCAATTGGCAAGGCAGTGAGTGCAGTTGCCTCTGAGGGCTGCCTTGTGATTGTGCAGCTTTGAATGGCGAAAAGGAAGGCAGTAATTTTCAGCACATGCTGTGATCTGGAGGGCTAGCACTAAGAGGGGACTTCAGAGAAGGAAATGATAGTATCTTAAACCAGAGCATTATTTCATTTTCGTTGCATAATGTAGACTTGGTGGTTAAACTGTTATTGTAGTGAAATCGCTTATGCATATTTAGTGAGCTGCTTGTATCGAAATGAGTGGCTGTTACAATAACACAAATGCATGTGTGGTTTCCGAACAGTTAATAATTGTTTAATAAGCAATTCCTTGTAAACCTCCCCGAGTCACTCTAACTCCAGTAGAGATGGATTATTCTTCCCCATTATTAGGGACACATAAGAAATAGCTGGTAACGAGGGAAACACTTTTAATATGAGGGGGACATTAATGGGGTAAACTGCCAGTTACTATCAGGAGAGAGATTCAGAGCTGACAGAAATGTACCATGTGGGAAAGGAAGTGAGAAGAGCCAGAGGCAATACAATCCCATGGATCCTTGGAGAATTATCTTTCTTTCATTTCCAAACAGATTTTAGCAATATACGATCAGTGAAGGCAAAGGGGAGAGCGATTCAGTAGCGAGGGAGCCAGAATATTTTGGCTGAAGTATAGACTTCCTTTCTAACAGGAGCAGTGAGCATAGTTTCCCTTGATTTCAGAAGTGTATAGAGCAGGAGTGGAGTCTCCCTGTCCTCAGGTCGCTTCTCCTGAGAGGATTACACAATAGTCCACAAACAAAATGCTGTAATTGCTCGGTGAGGATCCGGTGTTACGGTCCTTCGAGTGTCCCTACATGTGTATTACTGACTGTAATGCCTTTAGAAATGATTTATGAACTAAATGTATACATACCTGTGGTATTTGATCACTGCTTTTGTACCTGAGTGGGTAGAACCCACAATGATTTGTCTACAATGAAATATTTAAGCAGCCCGCTAAATATTTAATTCACCTGCTGAACTGCAGTGGGGAGGTTTAGAAATGTGAGACCTTTCTCCACTTAAAGGGACACTTGCTGTATAACCAAATAAATTATTAATGCCATTATTATTATTATTTAGATCTTTATTATCACCTAATGATGGGCATGCTAGAAACATTTCTCCTGCAACAAATAGAGCTAATATCTAACAATAGATTCAGTGCTGTTGTTTTTCAGAGATAAATATAAGGTTATAAAAATTATGAGTCATAGTTCGGCTTAAGAAAAAGATGCTTATTAAAAAAAATTTGATCCATTATCTAGAAACATCCTAGATATTATGGATTCATCTTTTGTGGATTTGGATATATCATGGATAAAATCATATTTCCTGGAATATAATGCCTATATAAAAAAGATGTGTTGATCTGTTCTGTCTGAATTTTCATTAAGCACACAATAAATTCATATAATGGACACTCAAGACCATAAAAAGAAGGTAAAAGCAAATTCTCTACCAAAAACCTAATCGAGCTATTGTGACAGAGTCTTAATTTTGATGCTGGCTTTCCTGGCATTCAAGGCTGGGAGGTGCACTATGATAGGTTGCAAAATTCTTGTTATCAGAAAGGGGGGAGGTCATGTCAATTTTTACAGTAAATTTCTGTCAACACAAAATTGTGAAAGAAGTACTTTATATAGGATCATGTGTAGAAGGCTTTAGGTATTATGAAAGTTAAGGTCAGCAGTGGTTGTTTGATAGAAAATGCAAATGTAATTTTTTACCTGCTTATTTAATATAGAATAAAAAATGAGACCATATGCTCCCATACAAAGCTTGGCAGGATATGGCCTCAGACGGCGATGTGGTGTGTTGGGAAAGTTTGCTGTGTGAATGCTAGTTTGTCCATTTATAACTGTATCATCTTCAGCAATTTAATTAGGCTTTCTGTGCTTGGTTTCCTCCTCTGCAAAGTTCTTCCTTATGGAGTTATTGAAAAGATATAATGGATGAATGTCATGTTGTAGAGACTGAGGCTCAATGTCATCTCCTTCCTTCGTGTCTCAGCCCAGTGCTCTAAATGGTTGTACCACAGCACACACCTCTTTTCCATTTGAGATTCGTCCTTCAATATATCCATGCTAAGGAAAAGAGATCTGATTCTTTATTAAATTTAAAGCTATGATGGTTGATATGAATATCAAAGTTTAGCTTGGGGTATTTCTTTTTTTCTTTTTTTTAAATTAAACATTTTATTTATTTATTTGACAGAGAGAAACAGCTAGAGAGGGAACACAAGCAGGGGGAGTGAGAGAGGGCGAAGCCCCTCCCGCGGAGCAGGAAGCCTGATATGGGGCTGGATCCCTGGACTCCGGGATCATGACCTGAGCGGAAGGCAGTCGCTTAACCAGCTGAGCCACCCAGGTGCCCCTAGGTTAGGGCATTTCTGTAACGTTATGGTGTATTGTACGGTTGTCTGCCAGAATGTTAAGATCTTGGGCATTATTCTTTGAAAGCTTTGGATTGTAATGAAGAGGAGGCTCCGGATCATCCTTGTTGCAGACAACCTGGAGCTACTTAGTTATTTGCATGCTTTCCTCGAAGTCCATTTTTCTGTTTGGATACTTATTTGAAAGAAATGCCGTCAAAGTGACCTCTGTTTGGGAGCTTTCTTTTAAGTAACTTTCAAAGAACACTTGCTTCATTATGAAGACTGAGGGGTCATGCTCCTTCCAGAGAGTGGTAAGTCTGACTTCCTTTGGGGTTAGGGCCACCACTCTGGGCCACTCCAGGTTCACTTAAGTTCACTTTTTGTTCTCGGGAAGCGGTGCCTGCTGCAGTCAATAATGGGAATGAAGGTGCAGGAGTTAGGCAAGCTGGGACGTTTCCTGGCTGCTGGCTAAACAAAGTCAAGTAAGAATCGCTCCAAGTCTGCACAGTGGATGCGTCCACTGAGCTAAACCTTTAAGGACTTGGGGCATGACTACTCTTCCTTCTCCCGACAAAAATACTGAAAATACAAGTGATTCTATACAGTTATCACTGTTGTTGATCTCGGGAATTGATCAGATAATGCAGCACTGTCTCTTATCACTCCCTTCAATGCTAAACCTTCTGCTGCAATAGACCCTGTGTATGTGGCAGTTAAACCATTCAGGGACCAAACTTCAGTCTTTTCAAGTTTGCTTGAATTCAAAACAGAAGGGAGAAAATATTGTACATTTGAAACAACTTTTTTGTGTCCCCACTAGAGGGATGAAAGACGTGGTCTGTTTTGTGAGTCTGAAGGGAGACATCCTCAAACTCTAAAATGGCAGCAGGGAGAGTGGACCTTGCTAAGTCGAGCTCGGTTAGAGTCTTTAGAGCCACGTGGAGGGGAAGCAGGTATCCAGCTTCCCTGGTATGTTGAAGAGCTGTTGTTTACCCTCCAGATCCATTCTTCCCATTTGTTTGTCCTTCAAGGAGCTCCAGTAGGCAGAAGCAGATAGGCTCCATCTTTAGTCTCCTCTGCCCATTGGTTTCTGACTGGATTTGGCCAATGTGGGGAACCTAGGGCGGGAGGAAAGGTTAGCATCCTTATTCCCCTGGCTCCCTCCGTGTGAGGTCTATAGCCTCTGGCAGGTAGCCTTTCTTCACCCCACTCTGGGTTGCCCCGCTGCTGTTGCTGGCTCTGGGGTGTCCTACTGTTCCTCGTGGCTGCTCCACATCGAGCCAACACCTATGGAAGTAATTCCTTTATTGCACTCTCCTCATATTACCTAATTTGAGAGTGCCATCTATGTCTTCCAGGGCCTTGAATTGCTGTTGTCCTTTAATGCTGGTGCCATCCCAGAGGGTGGGAGAGCTGTGGGAAGATTCAGGCGAGGGCCAGTTCTGGCTTCTGGTAAATACAGCCACATCGAACTTGGCTAAGGCATTGCCAAAGTTGATTCTTTTTCTCTTGCAGGTCATAATATTGATGCTACTTCTTGAGGATTGCGGAGTCATTTTGTTGTTGTTATTGTTGTTTTTGGAGTTGTATTGTGGAGGCAGAATGGAGTATGGGCTCTGGAATCAGGATAGCACGGGTATGAATTCCACCTCTCCCACTTCCTAGCTGCATGGCCCCTAGGTGCTTTATATAAACTTTATTTCTCCATCTATAAAATATGAGAGTAATACTTGGCTCCTATGGTTGTTCTGGGACTACAAGGTAAGATGATGTATGTCAGCTACCAAGTATGGTGTGTATGTACATGGGAGATTGATAATGAAGGATGACACAGCTTAGCAAGAGGAAACAGAGGGCGCCTGGATGGCTCAGTTGGTTGAGCAACTGTCTTCAGCTCAGGTCGTGAGCCCGGAGTCCTGGGATTGAGTCCTGTGTTGGGCTCCCAGCTCCCCGGGGAGTCTGCTTCTCTCTCTGACCTTCTCCTCTCTCATGCTCTCTCTGTCTCAAATAAATAAATAAAATCTTTTAAAAAAAGAGGAAACAAATAAGTTATATACAGTCTTGAGTTCATTGTCTTGAATGCCATTAAAGTTGGGAATAGTTTTAGATTTAAGGAAAAGATATGAAGATAGTACAGAGGGTTCCCATATCGCTAGCACCTACTTTCCCCTATTGTAACATTTTATGTCACTGTGGTACATTTCCCACAACTGATGAACACCTACTAATCTATTGTTCTGTACTTTTGGTTGTTCCCTGATTTCTTTTTTCTCTTCCAGGATCCCATTCAGGATACCACATCACATCTAGTCATCATGTCTTCTTAGGCTCCTTTGAACTATGATAGTTTCACATTTTTCTGGGTTTTAATAACTTGACAGTTTTTTCCCCCACCCTTTTATTATTATTATTATTATTATTATTATTAATTAACATATAATGTATTATTTGTTTTTGAGGTACAGATCTGTGATTCATCAGTCTTTTTTTTTTTTTTTTTAAAGATTTTATTTATTTGACAGAGAGAAACACCGCCAGAGAGGGAACACAAGCAGGGGGAGTTAGAGAGGGAGAAGCAGGCTTCCCGCAGAGCAGGGAGATGGATGTGGGGCTCCATCCTGGAACTCCGGGATCATGACCTGAGCTGAAGGCAGATGCTTGACGACTGAGCCACCCAGGCGCCCCTCATCTTGTTTCCCTTCCCCTCCCTTTCCCTATGATCCTCTGCCTTGTTTCTCAAATTCATATCAGTGAGATCATATGATAATTGTCTTTCTCTGATTGATGCATTTCGCTCAGCATAATACCCTCTGGTTCCATTCACGTCATTGCAAGTGGCAAGATTCTATTTTTTGATGGGTGCATAGTATATATTGTATTGCATCCATTGTGTGTGTGTGTATGTGTGTGTATACTACATCTTTTTTTTTTTTTTTAAGATTTCATTTATTTATTTGACAGAGAGAGATCACAAGTAAACAGAGGAGGCAGGCAGAGAGAGAGGAGGAAGCAGGCTTCCCGTCGATCAGAGAGCCCGATGTGGGCCTCGATCCCAGGACCCTGAGATCATGACCTGAGCAGAAGGCAGAGGCTCTAACCCACTGAGCCACCCAGGCACACATACTATATCTTCTTTATCCATTCATCTGTTGATGGACATTTGGGCTCTTTCCATAGTTTGGCTATTGTGGACATTGCTGCTATGAACTTGACAGTCTTGAGGAGTAATGGTCAGGAAATCTGTAGAATGTTCTTTTATATTGAATTGCCAAATAGTTTTCTCATGATTAGATTGGGGCTATGGATTTTTGAGAGTCAGGATACATAGGTGAAGTGTTTTCAACATGTCAAGGGTACGTACTATTGCTATGACTCATCACTGTTGGGTTAACCTAACCTTGATCGGCTGTGTTTATCAGGTTACTTCTTTTCTGATGCTTCACTCTTTGGAAGCAAGTAACTAAGCATAACCCAAACTTAAAGGGTGAGGAAGTTGTGCTCTACCTCTTGGAATGGGGAATATTTACATAAATTACTTAGAATTTCTTTGTACAGGACATTTATTGTCCTCTCCTTTTATTTACTTACCTAGCTTATATCAGCATGACCTCACGACTAAAACTTTGGCTTATAATGCAATGCTCACTATTTATTTTGTTGCTCATATTCTGATTTTGGCCACTGAGTATTGTTTCAGTCGTCTCCTATGTCCCTCTGATATATTCCATCATTTTGTTTTTGAGCACATCTTTACTTTCTGGCAGTATGAGGTATTTCTGGTTCATCTTGTATATTTCTTACCCTATCTTGAAGTAGACATTTTCCCAAGAAACCTTTGTTCTTTTTATTGGAGAATAATATTAGAAGCTATGATCTGGGCACTGGGTAGGCTGTTTGCTACTGTGGTGTCACTGCTTCTAGACCCTCTGAGCATGTAGAGCTAGGACATATATGTACAGTTATAGTTCAGAGATATTACAGGTTTGCTTCCAGATCATTGCAATAGATTGAATATTGCAAAAAAGCATGCGAAAAGAATTTTTGTTTCCCAGTACGTATAAAGGTTATGTTTACCCTATGGTATAGACTGTTAGGTGTATAGTAGAATTATATCTAAAAAGCAATATGCATACCTTAATTTAAAAATACTTTATTGCTAAAAAATGCTAACCATCATCTGAGCTTTCAGCAAATCCTGGTCATCCTAATCTTTCTGTTGATGGAAGGTCTTTCTTTGGTGTTGCTGCTGCTGACCGATCATGGAAGGCTGTCTGTTCTTAAAGTAAGACAGCAATATAGTTTGCTGCGTCAGTTGACTTTTGCTTTCATGAATGACTTCTCTGTAGCATGTGATGCCGTTTGATAGGATTTTACCTCACAGTAGAACTTCTTTCAAAATTGGCATCGGGCTTCTCAAATCCTGCTGCTGCTTTATCAACTAAGTTTATGTAACGTTCTAAGTCCTTTGTTGTCATTTCAATACTCTTTACAGCGTATTCAAGAGTAGATTCCATCTCAAGAAATCATTTTCTTTGTCGATTCATAAGAGGCAACTCCGCATCCGTTCAAGCATTTTCGTGAGATGGTGGCAATTCATCACATCTTCAGCTCCACTTCTAATTCTGGTTCTCTTGCAGTTTCCACCACATCTGCAGTTACTTCCTCCACTGAAGTCTTGAACCCTTCAGAGTCATCCGGGAGGGTTGGAATCAACTTCTTCCAAACTCCTGTGAATATTGATCTGGCCTCTTTCCCTGAATCATGAATAGTCTTCATGGCATCTAGAATAGCGAATCCTTTTCAGAAGGTTTTTAATGTGCTTTGTCTATCAGAGGAACCGCTGTTTGTGGCAGCTGTAGCCTTACAAAATGTATTTCTTACATAATAAGACTTGAATACAAAGTTGCTCCTTGAGCCCTGGGCTCAGAATGGGTGTTGTGTTATTAGCAGGCTTGAAAGCAATATTAATCTTTCCCATCTCCATCAGAGCTCTTGGGAGACCCGGTGCATTGTATATCAGTGAGAAGTAGTATTTTGAATGGAATCTGTTTTTCTTTTTTCTTGAATTGAATCCCCTCCCTCCCCCCAGCAGGAGGGCTCAACCGTGGGCTTAAAATAATCAGTAAAACACGTGGCAAAAAGATGTGCTGTCATCCAGACTTTGGTGTTCCATTTACAGAGCCTAGGCAGAACAGATTTAGCAGAGTTCTTAAGCTCCCTAGGATTTTCAGAATGGTAAATAAACAGTGGCTTCAACTTCAAGTCACCAGCTGCATTTGCTCCTAGAGCGTCGGCCTGTGCGTTGTAAGCTCTGAAGACAGGCACTGACTTCTCCTCTCTAGCTATGAATTCCTAGATGCCATGTGCTTCCAGTAGAAGCCTGTTTCATCTACACTGAATGTCTGTTGTTGAGTGTAGCTCCCTTCATTAATTATCTTAGCTAGATCTTCTGGAGAACTTGCTATAGTTTCTCCATCAGCACTTGTGGCTTTAGCTCAGACTCTGATGTTATGGAGATGGCTTCTTTTCTTAAACCTCACAAACCAACCCCTTTGGCCTTCAGACTTTGCCTTTTTAGCTGACTCACCTCTCAGCTTGATAAAGTTGAAGAGTTCTTGCTCTGGATTAGTTTTAAGCTTAAAGGAATGTTGTGGCGGGTTAGATCTTCTATCCAAATGACCAAAATTATCTCCACATCAGCAATAAGGCTATTTCACATTTTTTTCTAAAGATTTTGTTTATTTATTTATTTGAGAGCGAGAGAGGGAGGGAGTGCACAGAGGAAGAGTGGGAGGGAGAAGCAGACCCCCTGTTGAACAGAGACCCTGATGTAGGGCTTGATCGAAGGACCCATAAGATCAGGGCCTGAGCTGAAGGCAGATGCTTAACTGACTGAGCCACCCAAGAGCCTGTTTCACTTTCTTATCATGTATGTGTTCATTGGAGTAACATTTTTAATTCCTTCAAGAACATTTCCTTTGCATTTACAGCTTGGCAAGTTGTCTGGGGAAAGAGGCCTACTTTTTGGCCTGTTTAAGCTTTTTCAACATGCCTACCTCACTAAGCTTAATCATTTCTAGCTTTTCATTTAAGAAGTGAGAAATGGGTGATACTTCCCCTTACTTGAACACTTAGAGGCCATTGTGGGGTTATGAACTGACCTAGTTTCCATATTCTTGTGTCTCAGGGAAGAGGGAAGCCCAAGGAGAGGGATGGGGGCGGAGAGGAGGGATGGTGGCAGGCGGGTGGAAGAATTAAGTTTGCTGTGTTATGTGGGCATGGTTTGTGTCACAATTATAAGAGTAACATCAAAGACCACTGATCACAGATCACCACAACAAATATAATAATAGTAAAATAGTTTGCAGTTTCAAGAATTACCAAAATATGACACAGAGACACAAAGTGAGCAAATGCTGTTGGAAAACATGACACCAACAGACTTGTTTGAGCCAGCATTACCATATAGCTTCAATTTGTTAAAAAAGAAAATGCAGTTCTCTGCGAAGTGCAATAAAGCGAGGTGTATCTGTATGTATAGAATGTCTACGTTAAGCTAACCATGACTTCCTACTCATGTCACCAATTCTGATCTGTTACCACATGTTTATTCTGCTCTCCTCTTGCCTTTCTGTAAACGACTTTAGTAGTGACAGATCAGGCTCGCAGCACCAGTCACACATTCCAGGTACTCAAGTACAGGGCTTTCTTGTCTCCTCTTGAGAAAACAACATTATCAATTAGAGTATTATGGACAGTTCCTCTTGTCTGTAGTCTTAACAGTTTCCGGTCGTTTCTAAAGTTAGGTAGGTCAGCACCTCTTTTTCCCCACTCCCTCCAGTGCGGTTCTGTCCTACATTTGGAATCAAGCTTCAGTCTCTTGTCACAGTCTGCATTCCATCCTGGGATACCCCCTTTTCCTGATAGATTTTTTTTTCTTATTTTACATGCACTGAGCATTCTTCCTTGTTCTGTAAAAAGTCCTATGGGTTTTGAAAAATGCATGGTGTCACATATCCACCATGACAGTATTCTATAGAATAGCTTCACTGCCCTAAAAAAAAAAAAAAAAAAAAAAATCCCCTGTGCTTTCCTTATTTGAGTCTTTGTCTCTTTCCCACAATACCTGACAATCACAGATCTATTATTCTGGCTATAGTTTTGCTTTCTCTAGAATGTCATATAAATGAAAGTCTACAATATAGAGCTTTACCAGCCTAGCTTTTTTCATTTAGCAGTACACATGTAAGATTTATCCACGTTGTTATGTGGATTAATAGCCTGTTCCTTTTCATCACTGTGTAGTATCACCTGTAGTTTAGTTGTACTGCAGTTTGTATATCCATTCACCTATTGAAAGAAAACGTGATTTCTTCTAGGTTTTGATAATCACGAAGAAAGGCACTATAAACTTTTGTGTGCAGGTTTTTGTATGGGTACATGGTTTCAGATTAGTTGGGTAAATACCTAGGTGTGGGACTTCTAGAGTGACTGCACCATTTGCATTCCCTCCAGCAGCAGGAAGTGTTCCTGTTCCTCCGTATCCTCTTGTCAGTGCTTGGAATACCAGCTCTTCCCATCCCTAGAAATACCCAAATCTAAGCATATGTATTTCCTATTATGGAACTCTTCTAGAGCATCTAGACATAGTTAAAACTATGGAGGGTCATTTGGTTTTCTTTTAGATCTGTGTCGTTGTGCTGGAGCTCTGACCATATGGTCAGCTAGGGCTAATTTTCTTTCAGAAGTCTGAAGTGCCTAAGGTATCTTTCCACTGTTGGATACTTGCCCAAGCCACTCCTCATTAGAAGCACTAGTTTTATATCTTTACTTGTTGATCAAGTATTTATTGAAGGCCCACTCTGTTGAACCTTGAGGATAGAGCAGTGAAAAAAAGTGACAAGGTTCCTGTAGGTACAGAGGTTACATGTGTGGAGACAAGCAACTTTTCATATATAATACATATGATATACTGTGTGAGAGAATACAGTATAAATTAGTGATAAAAGTCATGACCGAATTCAAGTAGGATCTAGGATTTTAGAGAACCACGGGAGTTTTCTGGGGAAGGTGGCGGTGGTCGGGAAAAGGCTCCCAGAGAAGGTGACGGTGAGCAGGTCTCTGAAAGTGGTGAGGGAAGGAGCCGGGTGGGTGTCCAGAGGAACGAACATTCTAGTAGGCATCCTGAAGTGGCAATGTGCTTGCCATTTTTGAGCAGCAGTGAGGTGTGCAGTTTGGCTAGGGCTGAGGAAGCAAGAGTGGTGGGATACGAAGTTGGAGAGAGGGTGGGGACTGATTCTTATTGCATTTGGGAGACCATTGCTTTTTTGTTTTAATTTCTAATTTAAAAAATTTTTTAAAATTTAAATTCAATTAATTAACATATACTGTATTATTAGTTTCAGAGGTAGAGTTCAGTGATGCATCAGGCTTAGAGAACACCCAGTGCTTATCACATCATGTGCCGTCCTTAATGTCCATCACCCGGTTGCCCCATCCCCCACCTCCTCCCCTCCAGGAACCCTCAGTTTGTTTCCTGTAGTTAAAAGACTCTAGTGGTGTGTCTCCCTCTCCAGTTTTGTCTTGTTTTACTTTTTTCCTCTCTCTGTTTTCTTAAATTCCACATATGAGTAAGATCATATGACAGTTGTCTTTCTCTGTATACTAAGTGAAGTAACTCAATCAGAGACCATTGCTTCTTAAAATTCCATGTCCCCAGGCATCACCAGGGAATCTTGTTGAAATCAGATTCTGATTCCGTAGGTCTGGGGTAGGTCTTGGGATTTTGCATTTCTGATAAGCTTCTGGGTGAATGCAAGGACTATAATACGAATGGCAAAGTGGTTTTATTCTGAATAAAACTAAAAGTCTGAGGAGGATTCTCAGCACAGGAATGATATAACTTGACTTATAATTTTGAAGTCTCCTCAGTCTGTTATGTGGACAATCCTATGAGGAAGTCAAGGAGAGAGCTCAGAGACCAGCCAGGAGGCTGCTGCTGTTGTGTGGGTGAAAGATTCTGATGCTGGTCTTGGGGTAGTGGTGATGGCATAATGAGAAATATGCCAGCTAGCACAGTTGTATAGTTTGTGCACTGCCCAAGATACTAACAGTGAGGTATATTGAGCCGACCGTCCAGCTACATTCCGTTTGCTGTGTTTTTTATTTTGTGATTCATTAGCCGAGAGGGAGACATCTCTTTTACAGTTCCTCTTCCCGAGAAGGAAATGGGTACCTTCTTACAATTCATGCAAAGACAGGGTGTGTGTTACCTGTGCTGGGTGTAAGAAATGGCTGGATTTAGTTTGGAGACTCTGGGTAGTTAACATGTTGAGGAGAGGAGTGTAATAAGAGCCTTTGTCTTTTACTCTTCACTTCTGCTGTCTGGTGCAGCTGCCTGAGTTCATGGCCCATGAAAGCTTTTCCTGGAAAGCAGAGTAGCCACAGAGGAGCTAAGCTGAACTTTGAATTTTCCAGAGAGTAGTCTTTCAAAGAAATTGCTCCTGCCAGGGGAGAAGCAAAACAGACCCAAGTCATTTGTTTCAGGCTTCTCTCCATGAGCAGATAGAAGTGATATCTCTTTAAAAATGTCTCTATGCGACCATAAAAGTGGTCACTACCTATAAAAGGAGAGAGCCATAGATACCTATGCCACTTTCCAGGCTGCATCTGGTAGTTCATCTCCCACACCCTGCTGGAAAAGCAGTTTGAAGATATGTCTTGTTCAAAAATGAAACCATAAGAGATACATCATGCTTTCTGTGGCTGCCGAGATGGTGTGGTTTCTCTGGGAATGTCTTAACCAAGCTGCTTGTTGAATAGTGCTTACACTGGATTCCTTTATAAAGGGTTTGCTTCATTCTTACGTGTTTTCTGGTGGGGTGGTGGGCACTGCCCATGGATGTTTAGCTGTTGGGTCCTTTAGCACCATATACTTTAGCGGGTTTGTGTGCCATTCTTACTTAGAGAAACATGGTGTGATCCATGAGGCTTGTTCTCTGTGGATGATGCATGGGCACTGTGCCAAACCTGTATGAAAGGTAAAGAAATCACGTGTGGTGATATCGTTGTACCCCTTGGGTTGGCCCTGCTCCCAGCGGGAATGCTTGTGTTTCATTATGGCTGATGCTCCTGCACTGGACATGAGGTTTTAGGAGGCACCACGGCAGAAGCTGGACGTGCAGAGGATCCTGGGGAGACTCCTTCGCTCCTCAGTTCCCCTCTGTCGAGGTGGTTTTTATCCATCGACTTCTTTCGAAAGCACTGTCTTCAGGGCGGGTGAATGTGTTATGCTAGCCTCTTGGCAGGGTCTCTCCGTAATTCATTTTATGTTAGTTTAGGTAGGGGTTGGAACTCTTAAGTATAAAATGCAGTCTTGGAGGAGTTTATGATCCAGAGCAGTGGACCCCGAATCTAGTACCTACTGAGATCAGGCATGCGACGTCAAGGAATAGAGAGGATGATGGGCACACAGCCTTCAGAAGAGGAGAGGCCCTTCCGGGCACCTGTTGTGGTTACTATTTGTAAGAGTATCTGCCATCCGGAGACATTTCAACAGAAGCCCAGAAGTCAAGTCTTCTGTAAAACCTCCTGATTTTTAAACGTGGAAACCTGGTTCAGACCAGACAAACCATGTCTAAAGGCTAAATTCAGCTGATTTTTAATGAAGCTGATTTTAAATTAAGCTCCACCCTAGTGTATGTATAGCCTGCCTTTTTCAAAATAAAATGTGTTAACAGTAGTAAGCTAATGAGCCAAAAACGAGCCGAGGAAAAGAAATTTTCACCAAACAATAGGTCTTGTGAACTCTGACATTAATATACAGAATCCCAAAAAAACTAACTCTGTAGTAATTGCTGAGCATTCTGTGATCTGGATAACAGCCATCCCAAGAAGGCAGAGGGCAAAGCTTCAAAACAAGACTGGGGTGAATCCTTACTTCATCTCTGGACTATTCACTTGGCATCTTTCTTTCTTTCTTTCTTTCTTTCTTTCTTTCTTTCTTTCTTTCTTTCTTTCTTTCTTTCTTTCTTTCTTTCTGTTGTTGGCCATGTACTGGACATTTATTATAAGTCCTGAGGGTCTAACATAGTAAAATAACCACTCCCTACTTCTACTTCATGAGTTTATAAAATAAAATCCAAACTGTCAGCCAAAAGAAGATAGATGTCTCGTCCAATGGGGGACTGAACAGAGCCCAGGCCACATCGGGGATGTCCAGTAGCAAGAAACATGGCAGAGGAGAGATTCCCCCTCTGTGTAGGACTGAGACTGTGCTTTGCAGTTCAATAAAGTTTAGTTTCAATTCCTACTGAAACTCACATAAAAATGAATTATTAAGTGCAATGTAAAGCAGATTACTTGATTAGAGCATTGGTTTTCAAACATTTTATGATCTTATGAATCACATATAAATGATCAGTTAATGCTAAGTAAAATATAGCTTGGCTGTTTAAATACCAAGAATTTGAAAACTCTTTCTGGAGTCCTTTTGAAATTGCCAGAACACTCTTTGAGCACACTTAGTTATTGCAACCTAGAAATGGTGATTTCTTTTTCTTATTTAATTGGCCAACACTTTCCTATGTTATTTGCCCCGCGATTGTCATGAAATATTTTCATGGTATTTGCCGTAAATTATCTGGAAAGAATATAAAAATTTGTAGCACGAAGTTGACCCAGAGCTCGTGGTTGACACTGATTTTTGTGTTTGTTTTTGTAATACAAAACACATGTTTTCATGCTGGAGCTTACATCATTCTGATAAGGTGTTAGGAAGAAGCTGCGGAGCTAAAACAGAGGCTGAGCAGAATATTCATGATGATGATGATGATGATGGTAATTATAATAGCAACAATAGCTATTGTTTATTTAGAACTTTCAGTGTGGCAGGTGCAGTGCTAAATACTTGACATTGTCCTATATCCTCATCAGCCCAACTCAAAGAAGTAGGCACCAATATCTTCATTTCTGAGATGAAGAGACTGGAGTTTGGAAATTGGAAGCGGTTTGTTGTAGGTCACACACAGTAGGCAGCCTCAGGCCTGTTCCCTCGAATGTCACCGCCATGAACTTTCTAGGTCATTCTATTAATCAATGACAGTACCAGATCTTCTAATTCACGGTACCATTGCTTTTTGGACTACAGTGAGCTTTACTTTTAGAAAATTATTTTTGGTAGTTCACACAAGCCATCTTTTGTTGGGTGAATATGATTTTCTGTTCACCAATTTCTTTTCTTTTTTTTTTTTTTTTGTTCACCAATTTCTGATGGTGTAAACAAGCAGTATCCGTTGGTGTTCAGACAGCGGTAAGTGAAATTCCCCAGCTATTATTAAATCAGTGGATTTGCAAGATAAAATAATATAATTGGGTAAAAGTGTGTCTTAAGTACATTTTTCTTCTGTTTAATAACTTTTCCTCTCTTTAATTACTATCCTTTTGGAGGCCTTATACTTCCTTCATTTTGATGAACATGCAATGATTTTTTCCCCTGTATGTATGTCTACACAGTGTTTGAAGCAAAAATATTGACCTATATGTCAAATGATCTTTCTTTTTTATTATTATTCTTAATTAAAGCCATTTAATCTGCCCTCAGACCTGCTGTGATTTACTAGAGTTCTTTGTGCATTCAGACCCTTGAGATTAGCCCCACGGTAGGACTACAAAGCTCACATTGGCTGGAAGGTTAATGATACATATTTCTCATTTCCCAAGAGAAGGAAAAATGGAACTCCTCTCTTTTGAGGTGATTTAGATAATTGGCAAATGGCTTCACTGAATTAACGTGGGTCTTAGTATAGAGGCAGCTGAAGGTTTCTAAGTCCTGATTTCAGATTTGAATTCACACGATTTTGAATGTCAACTACAACACGACGAGTAGTATTTATGAAAATCCCGTAATTCAAGTAGTATTCCATTATTTATTTATTTTCAGTGAGCTCTGCAGAGTGATTTTTTTTTGTTATTGTTTCCAGAAACATAGGGTGAAACGATGGCCCTCTTCTTCCAAGTGAGGTGGTTATGCTACTTACTGAGCATGATCAGCTTATTTCTGTGGTCAGGACTCTGCCAAATTTCTCTTTTAGATTTCATTAATTTTTGCCCTGTCTTCCTCAGTTGACTGAAGGATTTCCTCCTGTGATTCTCAGAAGAGTTTTGCAAATTAAGTGATTCTCATTTTACAAACGAAGATCTGTGATTCAGCGAAGTGACCCTGACCCGGTGACTTGCTCTCTGAGCTTGATGTGTGGCAACAGAAGGACTGGGTGACCTTGGGTTTTCTGACTTGGGCTATTGCAAGCTCCCACAATTCTCAGTATCTCCCACGGTTCCGTTCTACAAGCTTTCCAGACCTGCCAGTCAGGAAACTTGACTTCTGTTTTTCTTTGATCTTTGAATTGGGTCAGAATTTCCTTAGAGTAATTACAGAGTAAGAGTTACACGAACTGCATGTATTGCTTTGTTCCTGGATAAGGATGTCTAAATTTCCCATAGAAAATG
Organism: Spilogale gracilis; assembly: GCA_004023965.1. NCBI lineage: Eukaryota > Metazoa > Chordata > Mammalia > Carnivora > Mephitidae > Spilogale > Spilogale gracilis. The sequence goes on from PITA01007334.1 coordinate 31,287, forward strand.
AGAACAGGCCTTAAACAGGAAGTGGAAAAGTTAAAGCTGTACTTTTAATGTGCATTCTCTTAAATTAGTCTCAGAATGGACTTACTGGTAATTATATATGCACAATTAAATGGTACCAATTACCGGTCTTCTTAAAGCCTTTTTAAAAAATACATTTTAAAATAAAATGCACATTTCTCTTTTTTTTTTTTTCTTAGAGATTTTATTTATTTATTTGATAGAGAGCACAAGTAGGTGTAGGGAGAAGGAGAAGCAGGCTCCCCGATGAACAGGGAGGTCCCTCCCCCGATGGGCTAATGACCTGAGCCCAAGGCAGACACTTAACTGACAGCCACCCAGTCTCCCCAAAATACATGTTCTTATTGCCTTGATACATAATATTTTGTATATGCAAGTAAATCTTCAGGGAAATTTGTTTCCATCAGTTTGTATGAGTACTGAGATTGCCAACCCTGACGGTCTATAGCTAGAGTCGGCAAACTGGTCTGTGAGCCACATCTAGCCTGTTGCCTGTTTTTGAATGGTTCTCAAGCTATGTAAAGTTTTTCTGTACTTCTCGTGGTTGAAAATAAATTAAAAGAAAAAGGTTCTTCATGACATGTGAAATTACATCATATTCTAATCTTGGAATCTATGAGGAAAGTTTTAGAGGAGCTCATATATTATGTACCATCTCTTTCCACTTCTGCATTGTAGTGACAGGTGAGTAGTTGTGACAGTCTGTGGGGTCTGCAGACTCAAAAATATTGATTATCTTGCTCTGTCCCCAAAAGTCTGCCAACTCTCAACCTAAGGAAAATTATAGGAAGCTCTATCAATCTTTAAATACATCTTTTATTTCCTAAATAAATGGTATCACTTCTTTGATTTTGGATTCACTGATCTACATGAGTGACTTAAGTCAGCCAGCCTGGCAGAAGGATGCTAAACTTTTGGCCTATTCCATAAGATATCCCTTGCCAGCCTTTCATGACTCTTGACTATAAGAGGGCTTGATTTAGAGTAAGACACTGTTTCTCCTGATAAGCCCTGTTAATTGATACCCAGATCACCTGTTAGTATCTACCAAATTGGTGTTTCCCACGTGTTTCCTGTTGGAATCGATAACAGTGATCTTAGTGTATGAGGTGAGTTTATGAGATGCTACTTTTTCCTTTGATGAAGATATTTCACTTAAAATATATTAGAGAAAATAATTATAACATCAGACATTTGATTTTTTGGGTGATACGAGACTAAAGTATTTACATCAGAGCATGAACTAGAGGATAATTGGTAATATGCAAGTTTGATAAATATTGTGAACTTTGTAAACAAATGGCCCAAGTTTGTAAAACACTGCTTAAAAAAGACAAAAATGATTAGGTTATGAGTTTACTTGTAAGATCCAGGGCACATCAGAAACACACAGAGAGGTAAATTTGAAGAAATGGGATGAGGGAGTGCCCAGCTGAAAGTGAGGTTCCTCTAGTGGGGAGCAAGGGTGAGGGAAGGGGCATCAGAATTTAGTCTGTGATTATTTGGAACATGAAGAAAGCCTTTCTGTGCCCCATGCTTTTTAGAGTTTCTTTAGGCTTTGAGTTAGAGGCCCTTGACATTATTTCATTATACCTGATTGCATCTTAGTGGAGAGATTATTTATTATATTGATGCTTGCAGATTTGGGGATTTAAGAAGCTCAAAAAGTACTTTGAGAATGTGAAGTGTCTATTATTATTACATGCATACGAATTCTGAAATGGAGAATATTCTGCCTCTTTAACTTGGTATCCTGCATTAATAAGTCTATTGTTTGAGGCTTTTTTATAATCTTGAAAAGAATGATTTTATTAGCTGTATAGGGTTCCACTGCATGAATGAAACATAGTTTAATTCTCTCTTCCTAAAATTTTGGATGTTTTGTTTTGCTATTATTAATAACAGTGAGATAGGCAACCACCATCTTTGGTTACATTTGGAAATTTTCCTGAGGATAGCTTTCTATAAATAATGGCAAATTGCCCACTGGAAGGGTAAAGATGACGTTTCCATTGGGAATGTACATGAATGTCCTATTTGTTTATTTTTTTTTATCTCTGTTTGTATATATGAGAAAATTCGATGACTTTTTATAGACTGGCACGTTTCTCATGAATATTATACCCAAAGATTTATTTATCTGTTAGTATGATGAATGAGACTCTTTATTCCATTATTTTCTATTGACTTTTTGCTGCTGTATTAAGAAAACAATTATTTTTGGTGTATTTTGTATGTGGTCATATTACTGAATTCTACTGTTCATTCTAAAGGTATTTGAGCTGATTCAGTCAGTTTTCATTTGGACAATATACACGTGAGAATAGATCCTAGGGGTAAAAGTCTTCTGTTCTCCTAACCGTACGTGCAGATGCACATAAAAGCCTCTGTTGTTGGTACATTCTTAGCTAAGTCAAAAAACAATGCTAGTAAGTGAAATGCTGCTAGGATCCGATTTGAAAGGTGAATACAACAGGATTAATGAGCAATTTTGAGTGCTGTCCTTTAAGAGTAGAACTTTTAGAAATTCTGAGGTCTTGTTTGGTATTGCTTGTCATACTTGTTTTTAAAAAAGAGAAAATACGATTTTTCTAAGAAAAGGGTTGAATTGTGTTCAGTGTTATGCCTAGATTTCCAGATCCCCCAAAACCACCAGGGAGTCGCGGAGTCCGATGCAAAACCAAAGAGCCTTTTTTCAAGTTAGCTCAGGCTCAGTCTCCCAAACCCACAATGCAGCGGCAAGATGCAGAGAAAAAGGGTTGTGTTCAGAAGCCCAATAGTTTTATAGGGGGCGGGTGGCAATAAGCAGGATGATGTCCGTGGCTTATATTGATTGGCTAAGCGTCAGTTGCATAAGGCAGGCTAGGCCAGGGTTGGGCAATATTCCCCCGAGATTTTTCTGGGGAGGAGTCAAGCTGGGGGTTTACACAAGATGGAGGGGGCAGCACACTTCTGGGGAGGGGTCAAGCTGGGGGTTTACACAAGATGGATGGCGCAACACACAAGATGGAGTCAGTCTTATTCTACCCTTACAGAGAACCTGGAATGGGTTAGGAAATGACGGCAGTCTCTTGCTGCTTGTAGCTTAAACAGAATTTATGTTTTAATTTACTTTTTGAGCCTTTATGTGAAATTGTTTAACATGAGTGTTAAGGCCAATGGTATAATAAAATGTCACTGATTCTTCATTTCTAATTTTTTTTTTTTTCATTTAGCAGTGTCCATTGGCTTTAAAATAAGTTAGTTTTTAGGGCACTAGATTTGGCTGCTTATAGCTCTAATAAAATGATGCTGTTATAAAGGAGAATTGTCATTTTAGGCACTATCAGACTCTTATACTCTTGATACCTTGGCATCTCATTGGAGAATTAGGTATTTATGCATGGGTGAAAGCAGATTTAATGAACATGAAAACCACTGAGAAGCTGTGTGCTTAATACCTTGTTTTGCTGATTTCTTCTCAATCCTCCAATGTCAACACTGGGAACAAAAGGATCCAAGCTAGTGTCCTTGAAAAAAAAAATGTAATGGGCAGACTATCTCAGTCAAATTGTCACTTATCAGGGGCTTTGAAAGTCAAGATCATTATTATTTTGTTAAGGATACAAAGTGTAATTATGTAAATGCACTAATAGTGCACATCTGTTGTTTTTCCTGCTCAGTACACCTTCTTCCTTTCTTTAGAATTAGGACCTTAATCTACCTTTGGAGAGAATTTCCACTCATTGATTCCCTCACTGTGTCCTAGGATGGAATTGACCTCACTGTTGGGCTTTCTGGGTTGGCTTGGGATCCTGACCTTATCAATCCAAACCTCCTCCCCTGCTCTGTTCCTCCACCCCAGCGTCTTAGGGATTTACTCAGGAGCCAAGCAAGAGCAGCCCACATTGTTTTCAGGCAGTGTCCTCAATCTCCTGGGGGGTGGGGAGGAGGTACTCTGTTCCCCCTGGGAGAACTAAATGAGGTGATGAAAGGCTGGATTTGGGATAGCCATCTGAGCCACCACTTGGGGAGAAGAAATCCGAGACCAGACTTAGAGGGATAAGGGCTCCTGAGGTGCTTGCTTTAGTACTACCCCCTGCCCTGTCACCCCCTCCCCCAGCTGTGGGGTGAAGTGAGCTCTACCATCGATGTTAAAAATTACATTCACCAATACGTTTTCTTCCCCCCCCCCCTTTTAATTCATTGTAGGGGTTTAGGGAATATGTGCTCATCTGTAAAGGAAAGAATGCCAAGAAATCTCTTATTCGCATCACCCAGCTTATTCTCCATCAGCCACACTGGTCGTTCACTGTCCCTGAAACGTGTTGGGCACTTAAGGCCCTTTACATTTGCTGGTTCTTCTGTCTGGAAAACTCTTCCCATCCCCATGGCTGTGATCCTCACCCTTCACCTCTGTGCTCAGGGGTCACCTCCTTAGGGATGCCCTTCCTGAATGCTTATGTAAAATGGAAGCATATACATAGCTCTCTAACACAGCTCTAACTGCTTTCTAGCCTGCTAGATTCCTAATTATTTATAAGTCATCAGAATTGTCCCACATCCACAGTAATAAGAGATCCTTGAAGGAAGAGATTTGAGTTTGTTTTATTTTCTGTAGTATCCCTAGCATTTGAATAACTCTATAGGGTGGTTTCTCTGTAAATGTTTGTCAAACTGTAAAAAAATGGTAGCTTATTTCTCCAGAGATGATTAATTACAAGGGGAAGTCATTACAGAGTGGAATAACCTGGAGGACACGGTGTCCAAGTCAACATCACCAGGGATAAGACAAGCGAGTGTTACATGTCTCCTAAACTAATGCACTGAGGTCTGTGACAACTTGCCACAGATGAACAGAAACATAAAAATATCAGATAAATCCAACATGAGAAGCATTCTACAAAATAGCTGGCTTCTATTCTTCAAAAATACCAATATTATAAATGGGAAAAAAAAAGGCTGAGGAACTTTCTATATTAAAGGAAACTGAAGAGACATGGTTACCAAATGTGACATGTGATCCTGGATCAGAAGAAGTAACATGAAGGTGGTTATTGGAAAATTGGAAGAATTTGAGTATGTACCGTCTATTTGAGAACAGTAGCATACCGATGCCAAGCTCTTGATTTCGATAATGACACCGTATTATATAAAGTATTGTTCTTGTTCTTATGTAATACACACAGAAGTATTTAGGTAAAGCGTCATGGTGTTTCCAACTTTCAGAAGTTTCAGCACTCTCTGTATCCATGTATTTATATTTACGTATTCCTACCTTTAGCTGTTTATCTATCCAAAAAAGTGCTATAAAATGTTAGCAACTAAAGAATTCAGGTGCAGAGTAAATGAAAAGTCATTGTATTAAAAAAAGAAAAAATAGCTTACCTTTAAGTTATAAGAATAATATTAGGTGGAGCCATGTGAAATTAAAGTATTTGGTTTATAAAAGTGCCAACTTCATATAGTTTATCTAATACTCTTGCAACTTTTCTCTGAGTTGGATTTGTTTCATGAAAAATTTTTAAAAAGGCAGCAAATGTGGTAGGTATGACTGGGCAATCTTTACTGGATAACATGGATCATTTTTCCCTGAATAATTTGCATCAGCTCAACTTTTTAAGGTCTTATATTCTGTGTATTTGCTAAGGGAAAGAAAGACAATCTAAAGTTGCCAATTCATGATTTCTCAGCCTCTACTGATAATTCTGTCATACTTGATGTTCATTTATAATCAGTTTAAAACTCTAAACTTCATCCTGTGTAGTTATTTAGAGCTCCCTGGTCCCGGCTCCTCAAGCATGTATCTTCTGAGACTGGTTCAAAGGGGGTCCATTCTCCTCCCAACCCTCAGTCCTGCTCCTATGCAGTGTGGCTGGGTGGTGGGAGGGGAGGGTCCTCTTCTCTGTGACTGACAATTATAGTGGCTGGAGAGGTGGAAGAACTTCCTTTTCTGTTCTCTCTTACTGTTGATGGAGGTGGATGACAGAAAGTTCTAGAAGATCTCTTTGTGTCTTTGACTGTGGTCTTCTGTGAGTTTCTCCTGCCTTGGTGTTCTCAGCACTCACTGATCTCCATTGGCACCTTCACATCTTTTTTTTTTTATAACCTTTTACCAGGATACCTGCCTCAAGCCACCTTTGCCTGGGAATCTCCTTGCTCTCTTGAAAACCTTAGCAGGGCGCAGCTTTGCTGTGTTCGTGGGACTTGGTTAGAGTTCTGTGTACTTTCTATAGCAAACACAACAAAAACTGTATCAGGAGATGGAGGACCAGTGACATAAGAGATGACTTGGCCCTGGATCCTGGATCATTTAACTCAAGCTTCTCTGAAGAGGGAGAGAGAACCCCATTCACACTAGATGGGACAGAACAAGTAGGCACAGCTGGAACCCGAGTTGGCAGTTGTAAGGAGGAGGTTCTATCCTCTTCCCTCTTGTATTTCTGATGGAGAGACCAATGCACGGTCACTCCTGCTGAGTTGATTGTTCAGAGTTATGAAGACTGTCATGCTGAGACCCCATCCAGACATGCTGCCACCAAACCTACTTTAGGATGATTTAATTTCAGCCAGGAATCCCTTCCATTGTAGGTGTGTGTACTGAAATACAAAAGCCAAGGGGCATCCTGTCATCTTAGGAGTCGTCACAGGCCTCCCCTGAGATGGGCTCCTGTGGTTGCTGCTACTGCGTTGGGCACCGCTAATGGTCCATTACCCAGGGGATAAGTGGTATCAAGCACTCCCTCAAGCACCTTAAATACTTGGAGTCGCTTAGTCCTCAGATGAAAGAGCAACTCTAAGAGATAGGCCTTATTGTTCCCATTTTACAGTTGAGGAAACTCAGTCTTAGGGAAGTCACGTGGCTATTACATTTTACAGCAAGATTTTGACTCTAGTTTTGATTGATTTGAGCCTATTGCTCTTGAATCTTGCCTTAAAATAGGCATAGGAATGTCCAATAAAAGAGAGGAAACATCCCATGGAAGGAGCTGGTGTTGAAGGTGCCGAGCACATGCTTTAGTGTACCTGAATATCTCGACGGAGCAGGTTTCAAAGGGAGATGCCTGTCTCCAGACATCATGACTCAGTGGATAGAGTGGAGTGTCTGATAGCTGTACGAGCACTGATGACCTCACTGCCCCAGAGAATTTGCTAGATTTAACTGAGTACATTAATTAAATTGTTTATTCTAACTAAACTTGTGGCTTCTAATTTATTTCATTGTGCACTATTGGGAACCTTTCCTTGAAGAAGTTTGGCCTTCAATTGCAAGGCAGTATTGTCAGTTAAGCACCTTCTTTCAGGACTTGGGTAGTATTTAGAACACTGATTGGCACAGTGGATGCTTTCTGTTAATTGGTTGGTTCTTTAATGTAGGAAGAGATGTGTATCATCTGGAGAAGGTCCTTTACCATATAGCATAGCCTATTATGAGATGGTTTTTGAAAGACAAAGGCAGAAATAATGGATAACCAAGGAGAATGGGGATTTCAGTAATAGCATTTGGAAATTCCTCAACTCTCCTCCAGCGTGAGCCATTAAGCCTCCGCTGATTTGAAGATATCCAGCTGCTAAGGGACATTTTAATATATTCTGTCTCAATTTTGGCTTCGTTTTCTTTTTTCTTTTGAGGGTACTCGCTTTGGTTAGGAGAAAGCAGATGAGACTTCTTTTTAAAATTATTCTTACAATTATCAGTTAACCTTTCCTCCTTTGTCCTTCTTTTGCTTCATAAAGTTCTGTCTTCTACCAGTAACTTTTTGTTTTTTACATTTTTTAAACTTGTATCTTCACACATTTACTTTTTTATACGTAAAACCTGGCCTAACTTTTGCTTTCTATGACATTCCCATTTGCTGTTTATTCCCCACGGAGATCTCAGTTACAGCCAACATTTTTTTCCCCTAAAGTTCATTTTTATTATCTTCCTGATTTTTCTGCTCCTTTTCTCAGGGTTTGTGTAGTCATGTTAACATTTATACCCTTAAGCAATTTATACCTAATTGACAAAGAACATCCTGGTAAGTCTTTTCCTTTGACTTGTTCCTTAGTGGTATTAGGAACTTGGCCACGACATGGAAAAAATGGATGCCATGAACACTGATTCATTGATTCTTTAAAGGATTCTTTTGCGGATTTTGTGTTAAGTTGTTCCTGCCATGATGATGATCACAATTGATTAAAGTAATTCTTAATATGTACTGAGTACCTGCTGTGACATTGTACTTAACATTTTGCCACTATTATCTCCTTTAATCTTCATAACAATGTGCTGAGCTCTGTAGATCCTTTTACTCCCCTTTCTTTTTAGAGAAGGAAAAGATGCTGTTTTACTGGAAATGAGGAAACTGGTGAAGTTGTGAAGTTTCAGAATATAAGTGAGGTTCAGTGGGGTAGAGTTCGGAGCCAAGGGCGGAGAAAGAATTCTCAAGATGTCTTTGGTGCAAAATGGTGGTTTATTAAAGGAAGGGGCCAGGACCCGTGGGCAGAAAGAGCTGCAGCCCTAGGGTTGTGAGGGGTGGCTGATTATATGCTATGGGGTTTGGGGGGGAGGTAAGGAAAACTGGAGGGTTTGAAAGAACTTTCACGTGCTAAAGAGGACCAGGGGATACCCTAGGCCTTGCCATTGTCAGGTTAAGGTTGTTTTTCCCCTTTAGCAAGGTATTAACATTAAGATAGTTGGGAGATCCCTGGAAAAATCACACGTGTCCCACCCAAGAATGGGGGGTGGGGTGGAGGTTGCAGGATGTCTGCTCCTTTGTCTTTGGCTTGCCTTCTATTCCCTCATCAGTTGGGGTGGTTTGAAAGTAGAACCTCCCCTGAGGGAACAGCCCAGAATAGGTGGTTTCTCAGGGCCTGAGAACTTCAGAGGGATTGTTTCATGGGGTTCCCATCCACCCTGCCCCTGCACCAGTGTGTCAGGGAAGATAGAAAATAGATTTTAGTCATTGTGCTGTGCTGTTAACCAGAGTTCAGTCAGTCCGTCTTTCGGGAATGTTGATGCCACCAGGTAAAGGAGGTCTCATGGAGACACTGGGCTGGGCTATTGAGGACAAAAGGGCCAGGCTTCTGGTGGGAGGAGGAGAAATGGAGGAGAGGAGCGAGAAGCTGACCCTACATTTTAATTAATTAATTAATTAGTTTGTTTGTTTATTTGTTTATTTATTTATTTTAAAGATTTTATTTATTTGACAGGGAGAAACACAGCCAGAGAGGGAACACAAGCAGGGGGAGTGAGAGAGGGAGAAGCAGGCTTCCTGCCGAGCAGGGAGCCCGATGCGGGACTCGATCCCAGGGCTCCGGGTTTATGACCTGAGCCGAAGGCAGTCGCTTAACCAACTGAGCCACCCAGGTGCCCTGACCCTACATTTTAAATGCTATTTTTTTTTTATTTTTAAATATTTTATTTGAGAGAGAGAGAGAGAACCCAAGAGAGTGCAAGAACATGAGCAGGGAGCCCAAAGCTATCCTGACCTGAACTGAAGGCAGAAGCTTAGCTGACTGAGCCACCCAGGAACCCTTTAAATTCCATTTTAAATGCAAAATTTTTAAATGCTACTACCTATGAGGAAAGTTAGGTGAAAAGGAATTAAGAGACTTTCCCAAAGATACAAAGCAGTTGGTGGTATAGCGAAGATTTGAGTGTATAGAGTTGATTTGGACATAGTCTATTCTCTGCCTTTTTTTTTTTAAAGACTGTAAACATTTTAATTTTGGAATTTGCATGCTTTTGTTATATTTAAGTGCCTCTACCTAAGATCATATGAGGCTTAAATTCTTTTTTTGTTCATATCTAAAAGATGATCTTCTGTTATGTGAGCTTGGAAGTTCATTTCTTTGGATCCATCTAAAATATAAACCCCAAAGTCATTTTTTTTAGAGAGCTATTCCGGGAGTGTTGACAAATCATTTTGTGTGGCTAGGCTTCAGTATTTCGAGGGTACCAAATATAATCAGTGTTTGACTGATTAAATATGTTACCTGCAAAATATTTTATTAGGTTTGCAAACTCTAATACATGGCCTGCTGTCATGTTTCGGATAGCTCAGGGTGGGTGTGGAAACTTTTAATACATGGAGTGTCTTCTCTTGCTGATAGATGTTTCTGTAAAAAATGGATAAGGTGATGAGATCAGAATCAACTGTGTTTCTTATGCGGAAGCCATGCTTGAGATGCATGCTAAGTCCCTAGCTATGCATCTCATTAACTTGCCTAGCAGTTGGAGATCTGCAGACTGACTTTGAGAATATTTCAGTACTGTATTTTTCTAAGGGAGGCTTTACCTTTGCCGAAGAACTGACAAGATATGTGTTTCTATAACTCAACTAGTTTTATATTATGATCAATATGAAAGATTGCCTCTGATTACCTGGGAACACCATGAAACTGTTATCGTGTATTAGGTTTCTGGTTTATTTTCTCATCAACTGAATTCTGTAAAATTTAGAAAGAGGAGGTGCATTGAAGAAAATGTTAAAATGCTGTTTCTTCTTACTCAGCTCTTTTATTTGAAAGTTTGGTCCAGTATTTGCCTTTTAATTTCTGCAACAATTTAAAAGAGAAATGAAAAGACAGTTGCCCCCATTTTGCAGATGATAGCATACAAAAGGACAAAAGTTAGTTTTCTATTGCTGCAACAAGAAATGATCACAAACTTAATGTCTTTTTTTTTTTTAAGATTTTATTTATTTATTTGACAGAGAGAAACACAGCTAGAGAGGGAACACAAGCAGGGGGAGTGAGAGAGAGAGAAGCAGGCCTCCCGTGGAGCAGGGAGCCTGATGCGGGGCTTGATCCCAGGTCTCCAGGATCATGGCCTGAGCCGAAGGAAGTCGCTTAACCAACTGAGCCACCCAGGTGCCCCAACATACTTAATGTCTTAAATGGACAAATTTATTATCTCACTGACCTTTAGGTCATATTCTGATTTGGGTCTCTCTATGCTAAAATCAAGGTGTCAGCAGGGCTCTGCTACTTTCTCGAGGCTCCAGTGGACAATTTCATGCCCCTTGCCAACTCTGGAGGCTGCTTGCATTCCTTGGCTCATTCCCATCCCTTGGATCTAGCAACAACCATTTAGCCCCTCAAATGCTTCCCATCTCCCCTTCATCTTCCCTCCTGTCTCCTGAAGGCATTGACACCCATTCCTCTGCTTTTAGGGACTCATATGATTAGGTTAGGCCCACCTTGATAACCCAGGATAACCTCCCCATCCTAAGACCTCTTAATGATACCAGGAATGCCTTTTTGACATGTAAAGTAAGATATTTGAAGATTCCGTAGATAAGGATGTGAACTCCTTTAATAGGGTTCTTAGTCTGCCTTCCATAGGTTCCGATGTTATGACATGGACTGAGAAAGACTTCATAAGCACCAGTCTCATCCTTTTAGTTATGGAATTGTAGGCTCTGAGATAGACTTTCTGAAATCTAAAGTAGTTCATAATTATTTTAATGTACTCTGATGAAACAGGTTTCAGGGAATGGCAGATATGAAATAGGGAGGCTCTTATTTACTAAATTTTCTCAAGTTAAGTGGCCAGCTCACTAGGATTAGAACTGAGAGAATTTATTGTTTTCTGTGGCTGGAAATCATTGAAATCTGTGCATTTGTAGTAGCTCCCAAATAAACGGACTCATCTTGTCTAATCTGACTCATCTAGTCTTCCCCAAAAGGTCATGCTCTGTGCTGGGCCCAGGGTTTCTTGTTCATTTGTTGATTGCTATTAATATGCTGTTCAATTACTAAATAACTCCAATAGGGCTGGCCAAAGGAACATTGCACAAAGGTCCAATTGTGTTTTCTGATTTTGGCCTCATTTTCCCTCTCTTCTGTTCCATGTTGCGTTGTCCCATTTCCCCTCCTCTGGAAGGTATGGGGGCCTTTTGTCCTAGCAAAACCTGCTCTTCCTTACTCATGATGCCTGGTAAAATGTGTTTCATGAGCATCATAATACTCATGAAAACTACCCAGGAGAGGTCATGCAACTTCAGATGCATCCAAGAAATCGAAGAGGAATTTCTTCTCAATAAGGCTTTCCTAGTGGTTCCCAAATCACACAATGCTCCCTATTTTCTTTGCACTGAAAGGTGTCTCTGTTGCTACATGTTCAGTGATGGAAAAGGGTGATCTGATACATTTTAGTAATATGCTTGACCATAGTATCTAACTCTGGATAGATAATGATTTGTTGGTTAATTTACATGTTTATATCCCCGTCACTTTGAGTGTAGTGTTTCTCGCTTTTATTAACACAGGGTATACTAATAAATAGAAACCTAGAATTGGAAAACTAGAACAAGTGCAGGAAAAGAAAACATGCAACTATTAATGTACTTAATATAGTTTCTATGATTAACAAGCAGATTGGACCTTATAGTAACTATAGCAAAGAGAATTGCAAGAAGGCACCAATCCCTCTGGCAGCTCCAGACTTCTCCAGGATTTCTGACTCATTTTTTGGTGGGCCTGTCATTGACTTGGAACATACAACATAATAAAAAGTGCTATAGTACCCAAGATATCTAGAAAACTCATATTTGTGGTACTCTGGTGTCTGGACCTATGTGGGTCAACATCTTGAAAAGAAAGGTGAATGGATATTCCTAAAATGTTGGGGACAAACAATAAGAATCACGTGTGGCTTTAAGCAAGGAGGAGAGAGAAACTTAAGTGTAGTCATCCAGGCAAGGCAAGTGGCACCGATTCATGTCTACACTAGAGGGTAAAAGTGGTTTTTTTTTCTTTTTTAATGATTCTTTTAAGATTTTATTTGAGAGAGAGCATCCAGGAGCATTGGGCCAGGGGGAGGCAGAGGGAGAAGCAGACTCCCTGCTGAGAGGGGAGCCTGACATGGGATTCAGTCCCAGGACCCTAGGATCATGACCTGAGCCGAAGGGAGACCCTTGACTGAGTGAGCCACCCAGGGTCCCCAAAGGTGAAGTCTTGTTTGTGGAAAGAATGTCCTTTACATGGCCAGACTCCTTCTAGTTGTTGCACAGTTTAGCAGAGGTTGACAGTAGGGTAATGAGTGCCAGAAAGGACCTCTTTGCTTTATACACTGGATTGAGAACCAAACAGAATCTCTCCCAGTGCTAAGAATGTGTCACAGATCACTTGATTTAGCAAAAGTAGGCACGTTTCTTGAGTTGGTACTGAAGTGTAGGCTTTTGTTGTCAATGGGAAGAGATGGTTAGAAACAGGTACACTGAGAAGAGTGAGGGGGGAGAAGGGGAAAAGGAGAGATGGGGAGGGGGAGATGGGGAGAGACTTCTGAGTTTCCTTACTAGGTCCCTGCCCTCTTTTGTCTGTCACATGGCGGGAGGAGAGTGCTCCGTTATTCCTGGTGTTCTACTAGGGTGCAAACTCCGTGAGAGCAGAAACCATGCCTGTTTTAGCACCTCGACACAGAGTATGCACTCTGTAAATATTTGTTAAATGAGTGGAATCTTCTTATATCAAGTCCTCATTAGCTATTCGTACCATGAATTTCTCCCTTTTCAGGGTTACTGTATTGTTCATCCCTTAAGTGTCAGTTTCCCTGTTCTCTCCTTTAATGTACATTAGTTTTCTTCTAATTAGATAGTAAGTTCTAAATGGACTTGTAAATTCTCTGAGGACAGGGAATATTTGCTTAAAAAAGTTCTTCAGGGGACACCTGGGTGGCTCAGTCTGTTAAGCCTCTGACTTCAGCTCCCATATCATGTCCTGCTTCTCCCTCTTCCCCCACCCCCGCTTGTGCCTGCAGGGTGGTATGTGTGTTCTCGCTCTCAAATAAATAAATAAAATCTTAAAAAAAAAAAAAAAGTTCTCCACTGTGTTCCAAATGGTTCTGAGCACAATGCACATTTGAACTAAGACCTGGGGATTGGTTTACCTTTGTTCATGTGTTTGTGGAGGTTCAGTCATTATCATCTGCATGTGGTGCTTGTTTTCTTGGCTGTGTCCTCTAGTCCCCTTAGATGTGGGGCTCATGGGGATGGAAGAGAAAGGGGGGCAGTACCTTTGGCACCCCAGTGCATGTGGATGCTTAATGGAACCTAGAAAGCAGGCTTCAGGTCTTCACCTTTCAGATCATGTACTTGAGATCTGGAGAGGAGAAACTCGAGCCTTCCGCAAGGCAGGTGTGCAGTACATTGGACCAGGCTGAATAACTAATTCGAAGAAAAGTTGTGGCCATAGCTTGGGTCTTCTGACTCTAGGCTCACTGTTCTTTGCTGGGTTGTCTCACTTAAATTTAGAGAAGAAAGATTAAGCTTTCATTGATAGGATGAGGCACACATGCAGGGAATTGCAATTAATAGGGAAAGGGAAAGCCAGGAAGATCCTGGGAGAAAACGTGGGTGTGTAGGCAAAGCCGGGTGAAGGAGGGACGAGTTATATATGCAGCAAAAACCATTACTTAGAATTTACTCTTGTTTGAATCGTATACATTGTATGTACTTCCCTTATGTTTTCCTCCTTTAATTTTTATTTATAGAAAAAATTATCCATTAAAACGTCCTTTTAGAAAAAATCCCCTTTTCTCTCCTGCCTCCTTTTATCTTTTTAATATATTTATATATAAAGTCATAACTTGTGATCCCACAGGGTCTCATAGTCTGTAACTGTGAGCACTTTTGTGTGTGTAGCTTATGTTCACACACAAATCTTGCTGCATCTCCTCACAGTCCTTCTGCTCCTTTCTTTTCCTGGGTACCGGATGTCATTTCTTTTTTGTGCACCCGTGTGCTGATGTGCCTGTTCACACGCACACATCCATCTCCCCACATCCCTGCCCACATACACACACCTGAGTGTGCAACAACGAAGATTGAACCAAAGTGAAATGCTGTGACATATGGAATCTGAAAGACCAGAGTCTCAATAGCAAGGCTGTAATCGGGGTGCAGATGTTTGGCATTTGACAAATGAATTTTTGGATGTCAAACTGTTTTAGTACATTAAGCTAAAAGATGGAAAATTAGCTGCATACTATAATGAATGTTTTTTTCCATTGAAAAGGAATTAAATGGGAAACTTAACCAAACAAGTAAGTTAGGCCCCTAGTGATCTGGTGACTATGTTTTTCCAAGTACTAGGGTTTTATTTCTATTTCTTCTTGGGGGTTCTTTCTTTCTGCCTTGATTATTCAGCTCACACAGATAGTGTGTGAAGGTGCTTTGAGTTTCTCTAGACTTAAAGTATTTGTAAAAGCATTTCAATAAGAGACCATAATATTTTCTTTCTCCAATATCAAATTATACATAAGTGCAATTTTTTTCCCCTTCTCTTCACCCTTTCAGACCTGTCAAATTTACTCATTTTCTTCTGGTTTCTAAAACCTTCCCCCCCCCCCTCAACCGCCTGTACCTAGATGTTTTAAATAGAGCATAGCTTATTTTAGAAATATGTTTTGTTGGCTGTACCATGGTCATTGACTTTAGTTCAGTACATTTGTCATTTACTTACACCTGGTCCAGAATTGCTCCTTGTTTAATGTTTATTCATTTTTTACTCCACCTTTATTGTAGATCTCTTGAAATTAGGAGTTAGATCTTGTGGTAAGTGATGTATAAATACCCATCGATTCTGTTTGTATTGTTTTTAGAAAAGGAAGGAGTCACATTGCTTAGCGGAAAATGACATGTGGATCAATTATAAATACATAAAACAGTCATCAACTGGTAATTGCTATCAATAAAACTATTTGGCCTTTCTTCTTATAGTCTTTTGGAACTGTGCCCCTCTTTCCTCGTTTGCCTTATTTGGGTGTTGCTCTGGACTTCTAGGCCTGCACAAGAATCCTGTTTAGTTATGTTCTCTTTGCCAACGAATTCTTAAAATGTTCTTCATCAGGGGCAACTTGAAATGCTATTTGTGAACAGTATCTTTACATTAAGAAAAAATAAGGATCATAACTAAAGATTAAAAATGATATGCTTATTTAGTAACTAAGATTTTTGTAATATTTTCATTTGTCTTTTTTATTTGAACCTTACAACAAACAACCTAATCCTGTAGGTGGGTGGATACTTATATTCTGTTTATGAATGAAGAAAGCGAGGTGTTAAATGATCGGACAAAGGCCCCATAGCTGTTGATAGCTGAGCTTGAACTCCAACCCAGTCATTTGTCTGCAGATGCTTTGGGCTTTCCTCTGCATTTCCACTATCCTTGGGTAAAAGAATTGGCCTGTGAGTGAGTACTGGCATGCTTTAAGTTCCATAGAAAGAGATGTTCTCCAAAGAACATGATAAAGGCATTTGTTTATGGTTAAGACATAATCTCTTATAATATTTTACCTAGTAGTGCAGACTTGTTCATTAATCCATGGACCTCAGCTGTTGGTAGACTTGCCAAAGATTCATGTATCAGAGAGAAGAGGTCAGTAGTTAGAATCCTATGGTTTTGTAGGCCTTAGGAGAATTTGAGGCTCTACCCAGCATTACCCTGTAGGAGTTTACTCCCTAATCTTGGTAAATGATCCTTGATAAACCATCTCCCTTTTCTGCCCTAGCCTATTTAAATGAAAGCCTTTTCTTCCTTGAAGTCCAGCATAACCCTTCTTTGTGGGCCTTCTCCATGTTTCCTGGGACAATAAGATGCCTTTCTTTTGGGACAATCCTACCGTAATTGTCCACTTAGCACTTAGCAAATGTTAGCTTATTTTCCTCTCAAATGCTGTGCTTCTTCAGCTGGATTTGAGATCTCTTGAGGATGGAACTATGCTTGAACTTCTCTGTATTAACAGTTGGAGAACAGCGCATGGGGTAGTACTATTCCCAGTGGTCCAAGCACTTTGTCACTGGCCATGGTCATCTCCAATCATTCGTATAACCTTTTCAAAATACAGCAGTCATTTGTGTTGCACTTTGTAAATAGGGAGTACTGTGCTAGATCCTTATGGTGTTGATTTCCCATTTTTTAGTTGAGACACTGCAGCTCAGAAAGTTGAGTAACTTGTCCACAGTTACCAATAGGTAGCAGGCTTGGAATGTACTTTCTCTTCCATCATACTGTCTCTTGAAGCCTGCCCGGTGTCCATTCTCTAGATACAACTTTAATCTTGCTTTTGTCGTTTGCCTTCTGTCTGAGAATATTGGTAGCTAGGTAAGAATTTGTAGATTTTCCACATAAAACCATAACCATTTTAATATTCTCTGAATGGATTCTGTGATGAGTGATTATCATACTGGTAGACATTATTCCTCTAAGTTTGAAAACAGGGCAGTTAGGTGTGTAGATCTTGATTAGTTTTTAGGAACTTCCTTATTTATTTTTTTACAGTTAGCTGTTTGGTACTTTTAATTTTTTAATGACTTATATTTTTCCTTTTTTAGATTTAAGACAATAATTAGAGTTATCTTGGCTGGATAACTATGGGGTCTCAACAAATGTGTGTCTCATAATTTAAAGGACTTTGTAATGAATATTGTTAGAAATAACCTACTTTGTGATTTGACTTTTTTTAATATAAAGTCACATTTCTAAAAATTGGTGATTTGGAGCCTGGGTCACAGAAGGGAGTGTTTTTCACTCATGCAAAGTATAAGAAGCAAAGTGGAATAACTTAGGACATCATTAAGCACTTTTTTCTTTTCATGTATTATAGGTACATTTGTTCAACCTTTGATGAGGTTACGAAAATGAAAGGGATTGGAGATGAGTTAAAAGGAAAGTTTGAGACAAGTTTTAATACATAAAAAGTTATACATTTCACTAAAATAAAAACAAATACTCATTGTAATTTTGATTCCTTGTCTAAAACGTGTGGCATAGCCTCCAAATCCCTGTAGATCTTTCTGAGATTTACTCCTTTGGAACTCAAAAGCATGGGAAGAACTCACGGCAGAACTTTTTCTTGCTGAGGAGTTTTTTCCATGATTAATAAGTTGGTAGTACACAACAAGTTGGCCACGTTGCTTATCAGAATATTGGAATATTTTCCAATATTGTTGGAATCCAATATTGTTGGTTGGTTACAGTCACTGCCCCTACTTTGCTGAAACTTTTCATAATCCAAGAGCTAAGGTTTAATATATAGTACCTTAGAGCCCCCTGAGGACCCTGCTTACAGCCAGCATCCATCCTATAGGTGGTTGTGTTTTGCATATCACATTGGTTGTCCTTTTGCAGTCTTTCTGCCATAACATGCAAAGATGTGTAGCTCGGTGGCCAAGGTTCTTTCCTGCTCTTGTGAGTCTGAGAGTGGCTTTTGAATGTTCTTTCACAGACATTGTTCCAATTTAAAATCAGTAATGGAGTCTTCTAAGTGGTAGATGTCATGCTTTTAAAAAAGCCCAGTATATCTCAGCAAAAGCGAATGGAATAATGCTTGATTTTATTTTTTGTCTTGTTGCTAGCACTGTTTCCCAAAGGAATCTATGTATGTTGACTGTGTGAAATATTTGTGGAGTTCTCAGAGTTTTATGCTAGAGGTGTTTAAGATTGGGGATTATAGGTCTGTTAGCCATTTGTAGGCACAAATACATTGTAGAGGTTGCTGAAATGCTTTGATTCCAGGATTTATTAAAAGAAGACCAAATTGGTGGCTTCTGACAAATTTATGTTACCTTCTGTATTTTGTACAGCAGTAAAATGTCTTAAATCATTAAAGAAACAAGGCTTGATCTACATAAATATTCAGATGTACCCACTGCCTCATTCTGTCCTTATAAAATCAACAAGAAGCTGCTGCTACCTGGTTGTTTTTTTTTAATGGAGATCACATGACTTATGGAGGTCAGATGCTTTTGAATGGTGAAGCTAGAGCCAAGACCTCAGATCAAACTCCAGAGCCCACTTGAAATTGCTTCTGCCACTCAGATACTAGTACTTCCCCCAATTATCCGGATCCTACAACCGTATGATATTTCAAACAAGATACCTGTAAATTAGGGAAGACTTCCAGGTCATGAAACAAAACACAGTGAAAGAAAAGCACTGAATGTAAAAAATGAATGCTCAAGTTATTGAGATAGGGTTATTAATGCTAGCCTGTCTCACAGGAGATGTTATTGAGTGTTGAGTAGCTTTTAAATTAGAAATATTGATGATGTGAATTATCATGATGTGGGAGGCAAATTCATTAAGTTTTACTGCTGAGAGAAAGCCCATGGCTGTAACATCTGTCCCTTCATTGATGTGAGTAGTGGCTCAGGCCCTTTGGCAAGCCCACTGTAGACCCTTCTCCCTCTTCACTCTGTGGATAACGTTTTGAATTATATCTGGTGTTCTTCAGGACTTGACCCCATTATCAATAATTTCTTTTAGTATTTTTATCCTTAGGCATGAATAATATCTAAATATCTAAACTACTATCTCTTAGGGCACCTGGGCGGCTTAGAGGGTTGAGCCTTTGGCTCAGGTCATGATCTCAGGATCCTGGGATCAAATCCCACATCAGGCTCTCTGCTCGGTGGGGAACCTGCTTCCCCCTCTTTCTCTGCCTGCTTCTCTGCCTATTTGTGATCTCTCTGTCAAATCAATAAATAAAATTTTTAAAAAAATACTATCTCTTAGACTTTTAGTTTCTCTACAGACAATGGAGAAATAAAAGACATATACAGTTTTCCATTCTGAAAAATGTGCTATACTTCTTGAGTGTTCTACACTCTGAGAAGAGAGACTGGCACATTGGGATGTTAGATAAAGGACTAGATCATCTCTGATATTGATAAAAGAACACAGAAGTTTGAGATGCATAAGACAGAGAAAATGAAAATTAATGTCTGTTTATCTTTGCTTTCAGAGAAGAAATTAAACTAATCTCATCAAAGATATTTTGAAAGTTTCTGACTGTACTCTTTAATCTTTGTTTCAGACATCAGCAGACTACATTATTAAAAAGATCATTGCATGTGGGAAGAACATTCAGCTGGTGTATGTTTTCAAATATGAAATTAAAGAATTTGAAGTTAATTTCAGAGCTGAAGAAACTGCTAGTCAAAACAGTGTAGGCCATTTGGGAAATGTTATTACATTATTTAAAACATATCTATTCAAAAATGCATATGTATGCTGCTATACAAATAACCTACGGGTATAATCACAAATGAAAACTTCACTGATGCTGAGCTCCAGCTACGAAATGGGCAAAGGTATTAATTTGGTCTCCTTTTTTGAGTTGGTACATGAACTCAACTTTAACCAGAGTTGAGAGAATTGAGAAACCCTTCTCTGTCTTTATTAATAGTCAGGAAGTGTGTGTGTGAGTGTATACGTGTGGGTATGTGTGTATGTGCACACAATATTTTAACCTCATATTGTCTACTTCTGTGGGTAGTTGGGAGGAGATTTATTAGTTTTTTTTTTTGAGATTTATTAGTTTATACACATTCCTGTTTTTATATGTTGTAACAATTGGTGGGTGAAACTGTCTTGCAACCTAACATCCTGTGAGAGAGTTTAGCACTTTGCTTTCTGTCCTTTCTCATCACTTTTCCTAGATCCCTATCCTTTGTTGGCCTCTTGAGTGTTGGAGTGCTCCAAGGCTCAGTTATTGGACTGCTGTTTTATCTAACTACTGTCATCCTTTAGATGATTTCATCCAAGTCCATGGCTTTAAATGCCATCTGTATGCTGAAGGCGTCCATATTTTTATTTCTAGTCCTAGTACCTCCTGAGTTTCAGACTTTTGTGTTCATTGTCTGTTGTGTATCTCTTTTTGGTTGTCTGAAGTCATCTCAAGCTTAGTGTGCCTGAAATGCTAAATACTGATTCCTGTCCCCTCACCCCACAGCCCTTCCCATGTTGCTCCTCTCCTGTCTTCCCTCACCTCCGTGAGTGGCATTACCATTTACTCAGGTTGTCCTGGTGCAAAAACCTAGGGATTAGTCTTTCTCTTCTCACATTTTACATTCAGTCCATTAGCAGGTCCTGCAGCTATGCTTTTAAGCTATATAACACATATATTCCAAAATAAATCACAGTAGTTCAACTGTTATCTTCTTACATTGGACCGGTTTCATCTTCCCAAAAGATCTGTGTTTACTCTTAACCTGATGGTGGTCACTTTCTGTCTTCTGTGTTCAGAGGGAATCATTACGAATATAAAATTAATCCTATAACTCCTTGTCTTCTAAAAGAAGACGTTATGTCCTACTGGGAATGAAATCTCAAGTTTTTTCCATGGCCTGCAACATCTGCCATGGTTTGACCATTGCCTCTCACTCTTTATCCATTTTCTACCATTTTTCTTCTGTCCCTACCTCATTCATTCTGTTTTAGTTGTATTGGCCACCCTTCTGGCCCACCAACTCTCCACCTAGGGCTTTTTGTTGCTTCTGTTGGCAATGTGCTTCCCCTAGATATACACATAGCTTGTTCTGTCCTCTCATTTAGAATTCCTTTCTCTTCCCCCCAGTTACCTGCAGGCTTCCCTTTCTCATCTCATTCAGAATGTTATTCTTTGACTACTCTACTTAAAACAGCAATCCTATCTCTCTCTACTGTTGTTCTAATATTTTATAGCATTTCTCATTACCTGAAAAAATACTGGTTATGTCACTTAACTTGCTCATTGTCTGTCTCCCCAGAAAGTATGAAAGCCCCATTTGGATGTGGCATTGTTTGTGTCTCTGCTGCTGTGTCTCCAGGAATGGTATCTGGCATATGAATGAGGGAATGACTACACAGTATATTTACATTCATTTTTCTTCCTGATATCCTTATCCATTCTCTAGTTTTTATCTTGTGATAACTTAAACTCTTTATTATCCCATCCTATGTTGCTGTGAATACTCAACAATGTTCTGGTTCCCTTAGAACAGAGGAGCATCTGATTTAAGAGGCAGTTGAAGGAGCAAAATGGGTCCAGACTCAGGACTTGGAAAGAAACATCTGTGAGTTTAATGTTGTCTAATTACTGACTTTATGATTTTTAGACAGTTTGATCCACTTCCCTTGATCTCGTTCCTCATTTGTAAACTCAGGGTAATGAAACCACGTTCATTTGTTTGTTGTAAAGAATGAAATCATATGTGTATAGCTCCTAGTGTGGAGTTAATGCTCAAGTGTGGTACCTGTTCTTATTACCTTTGTGCTAAG
The DNA here is from genome assembly GCA_004023965.1 of Spilogale gracilis. Lineage (NCBI taxonomy): Eukaryota > Metazoa > Chordata > Mammalia > Carnivora > Mephitidae > Spilogale > Spilogale gracilis. Next base: position 53,313 of record PITA01007334.1, read on the forward strand.
GAATGTGTAAACAGTTTTTTTTGCTGATCCAATCATTGATCCAAACAGTCACTTTTGTTGGTCTTTTTTTGTTTGTTTATTTGATAATCTGGATATGGTTCTGGTTTTTCTTAGGATCTGGTTTTTTGGGAAAGGGAAGGAGAGTGGGGCAGTTTGCTTGACCACTTGGAAATGAGAAGTTTGGGCTCAGATGGAAGTGTGGGCAGTTCCCCTTTTATCATTTACATATGCAATACAGTCAATATTTAAACTAATGCAAATGAAGCTTGCAATAAATGTAATTTATGCATTTTCTAGAGTTGATCTCATCTTGCTAGTTAGTCTCCCTCCATCAAGTATCAGAGTTTGGAGTAACATAAAACTTGCTAGTTAAAGGTATACTGGTCTCTTTACATTAAAAAAAAAAACCCAGGGGCTTGTATTTTGGTCATTTAATTTTTTTGTGGGTAAATATCCAATTTTCCTGAGTTTCTCTCCTTTCCCTGTTCTCCTTCTCAAGATTGGGCCCATGTGTCAGCAGAGGTTTGTGAGGGTGGCACATTGACTTATGTGCTTTTGTTAGGGTCCAGTGGGCTGTGGCCATTTTGCTCAGGCCCTGGACATCTGGCATTGTGCCTGTAGAGGTGCAACAGGCCTGACCTGCATTTTTATTTATTTATTTATTTTTGTAATCTGCTAACACTCGTTGCTGAAATTTCTTTTATTATGAAATACCAGTTTCCTGCCTGAGGTCTCCTCCAGCCTTGTCTTTGAGTTCCTTCATACTCTCAGCACCTGGGAAGTCCTGGACCATGGGGAAGATATCAGGGTCTCTCAGCTGATATCAGACCCTGATATCAGGGTCTCTTAGCTTCACTCACCACGCCAGGCTTCCAGAGCCCAGCCAAGAGAACACTTTGGCGCTAGAAACCCAGAAACCTTTGCCATCCATTTCTGAACTACTTTTGGGATATTGTGTTGCTTCCATGCTGTATTCAACAAAAGGAATTGACAAAGGAGCTTGCAGATTTTTCTAGACTGTTCTCTGAAGAGCAGAGAGCAAGCAGCCCTTGCAGTGGGGCTTCCTCGTGAACTTGGGGATTTCTGTCACACCTCCCTCCGCTCCACTACCTAAGGTTTATTTCTGGCTGAGAGGATACTCTTTCCACCTCTTGCTTCTCCCATTGTCTCACTACTTTCTACTCATCAGAATCAGAGGAAGAATTATTCTTTCTGCTTCCTGTCAGGTGGGAGGTTCCTCAGTATCCTGTCCTCCACCCCTAGTACTCCTGACTTGAGTTTACTTTTGATATATAAGCAGGGAGTTTATAATAATACTAAAGAAAACCTAAACTTTTAATTTTTCTAAAGGCCTTGACTTTCAGAATTATTTTCTCGTCATGGACTCATTAAATTAAACTTGAGACTAAGTGCGTAGCATTGAGCTTCTTCCTCTAGGCAGGACACTCCCTCCTCTTCTCAGGACATACTTGCCCTTCAAAGTGGAGGGTGTAGAGGGAAAAGACTTTCAAAGGAATGATCAATACTTCTCTTTAATGTGTTGATAACATTATGGCATTACAATGTTTTGTAATCCCCATTTTCTCCTGGTTCTGCAGGGCCTGATGAGCATCTAGATGTCACTTGTTTATCATGGTCCTGCTAATTTCTTAATATCCATCAAATCCATCAAGCAGATCTGGACAAATGCATCTAGTTGACTGGAGTCAGTGACCTTTAAAATGACCTCTCTTACATATATGTCTTATACACATATCTTATTTCAAGAAGACTTTAAGCATTCATGGAATGCTTTGTGCCTGATACTGTATTACGGTCTGGAGATATAAACTGAAAAGTCGTAGGTTTTAGCTACAAGGAAAACGCAGTTTAGTAAAGGAAACAGGCAGATAAAAGAAGAATTACAAGGCAGATTGATAGCATACAACTACAGAAGAAGTGAGTAAGTGAGTAAGAAGTAAGTAAGAATTAAGTAAGAAGTGAGTAAGAAGACATACAGAGTATGAACAAGGAATTACCAATTCTATTGGGTACTTGCAGGTCAGGTCAGGGACACTGAGTTGGAGGTTGAAGAAGAGCTTGGCAGACAGGCAGAAGGGAAGTTGTGCAGATAAAAGCATTGAGCCCAATGTGGTGAGTTTAGAGTTTTGGGAGTCTATATAGATTTTTATTGGTTGGAACATAGGAATTTTGAGGGATTGGCAAGAAATGAGGTTGTCTATTGTCACAGTTAGATCATCAAAAGCCTTCGTTGTCGGATTTTAAACACACAAAGGGTCTGATCTGAGTTGCATTCCAGGGAACTTGCCCTGGGTTTTGTGTGAAAAATCAGCTATAAGGGAATGAGCTTGCTAGGAAACTAGAGATAGGGTAAGGCAAAAGATGATAGGGTAAAGGGAAAAGTAGAAATTCAAGAGGTGTGCAGTAAGTAAAGTGACAATATAGGAGATTAGGGCTTTGGGAAATAAGACAGAAAATATGAAATGACTTCATAGTTTTGGGTTTATTTGATTGAATAGTAGATGGTGGTACTGAAGAAGAGGGAAGTCTCAGAAAAAACTTTCTACATTATTATTAGGGCAGTGGGCATTTACTGAGCATGTGCTATGTATCATGCATTTTGCATTTGTTACTCTTGGTTAATTCTTTCAACAGCACTAAGAGAGAAGAGTCGTTACTGTTCCTTACTTTTTGAGCTTCAGGGGGTTAGGTACTTTGGCCAAAGTCACACAACTAGAAGTGTCAGAGTTAGGATTTGCATCCAGTCTAAATGACTTCATAATTTGCATTAAAATATTTTAAATTTATATATTCAATGTTTAATATCATTCCCCTTTAAAGACAATGGACATTCATTATATAAATGAGAAAATAAGGGGGCGCCTGGGTGGCTCAGTTGGTTAAGCGACTGCCTTCGGCTCAGGTCATGATCCCAGAGATCTGGGATCGAGCCCCACATTGGGCTCCCTGCCATGTGGGAAGCCTGCTTTTCCCTCTCTCGCTCCCACTGCTTCTGTTCCCTCTCTTGCTATGTTTCTCTCTGTCAAATAAATAAAATCTTAAAAAAAAAAAATAAATGAGAAAATACCTAAAAGCCTAAAAGCAAGAACAGAAAAAATAGTGATTCAGGGTCTTGCCACATAAAAAGCAAAAATCTTGGCTCTCTTGTACTGGGTAACTTTTCACATGGGGAGAGAAGTTTGAGGTGTCTCCAGGTTATACCACTAAGATATCTTGTAGGTGGTTGACTATAGTAATATGTATATTAGATTAGCAATCAGCTGGAGAAGCATATTTGGAAATCATTAGAGGACAGGAAATAGGTAAACCATAAAAATGGAGAAAATATGTTAAAGAAAATACCAACACTTTCTTAACTCTTGCAACTGTATGGACTCTGACCCTTCGCAAAAAACAAACAAACAAACAAACAAACAAAACCAGACATATGAATAAATTTAGATTTTGCTTGAAGAAATGAAAAAAGATCAGTTCATATAAGTTGATTTGTATGGAATCTCATACTTTCTATCATGATCAACTTTTCTCAGTGATTCTGGAGATTTCTAGATTTTTCCCATATTAGTCTGTTGCAAATTTGTCATTGTCTCCTGTTTTCACCAGTAATGGGACCTAAGTCCTCATAGCAGGCTAATTGAGCTCTAAAAATGACAATCTGAGGCAGCTAAGTCTGTGGAAGCATGAATTTGTCAAATAAAAGGATTGAAAGACAATTGTTTTTAAAGAATAGCTTCCACTCTTGCATTATCGCTTACTTGTTCATCTAAATGACTTCTGTGTTCTTGGGAAAATATCAGTATTCATCATCGTTAAGTTGGGAAAAAAGACTGCACAGGGTTATTTTATGGGTGTCAAAAGCTACACAGGAACTGAAGAACACCACGAGGTACTAACCGTGTGAAACAGTTTGTGTTCCTTGTACCTTGTCCAAAAATAATTGACTCATTAATCTCAACTATATCAATCTGGCCCCATTATGAGGGTCAAATATAGGTTAATTCTAATAAGTCTATGCATATCAGTTCACAAATAGGCATGCATTTAACAAGTATTATCTTAGCCAGAAAGCAATAATTAGAAAACTTATTTAGTGAGGTGATTTCAGAGGAAAATGCCATATATGAAATCCCGAATTTCTGCCTCCGGATTATCAGGGGAATAAAAACTGAGCCATGTACCTAAAAGTGACATTTAAAAGTGGAGTGCAAAATAAATTTCTCTTCTCTATGGGAAAATGTTTCCAAAAAGAATAAACAAAACATTTTCACTAAGGGAACAGTAATTTCACCCAAATCGTAGAACACTGGGGAAGAAAAAAATATGGGGATTTATATTTGGTTGCTTTTTTGTCTTTAAATGCCCACCCTGTCACTTCACTGTTTGACTTTAGGCAAGTAATTTAATCTTTATAAGTGTCTGATTCTTTATGAAGTGGAGCAGTGATGGATTTCTTAGACTTATTTTAGGGATTGATAAGAAAATACACATGAAAGTGTCAAGCACAGTCCTTCATGTACTATAATTGTTCAATAACCTTTTTTTTCCCCCCTCCTGAATAATGGACTCTAATCAGGTACATACTGGCATGGTCTCCCTTTGCAAAAAAACCACCCCAAAACAACAACAACAACAACAACAACAACAACAACACACACACACACACACACACACACACACAAGAAACCCTACAAAAAGACCCCACTGTTGTTATAATTTGAAGCTGAGCAAAATAACTTCACTTATACCAAGTTTTTTTTTTTCTTTTTGCTTTTTCTTTGGCTTCCTATTAAGACAGTCCTTTCTTTTCTTTCATTTAACTTAACATATTTAAAAGCACTGTTTATACTTATGTTGCCAAGGGTAATCATTCATTTGGAATAAAGCAATGTCCTATTGTTATAGTTGTTGATGCCTGTTGTGGGGATGTTAGAATTTTAGCAAGTCTGTTTAAAGATTACATTTCTTATATTTCCCAAGAGGAATCCTAGCTTCATCTAAAGTTCTCTCTGATGATACTTATATTTATATGCTTATCCCTCATAATGGATTCGTATTCATGAATATCCCATTGTTCTTTTCTCCTGCATCATAACCATCCCACATACATAGGTAAATGGGGAAAAGATTAAATAATTTTTTTAATTAAATAATTTTTTTAACTTTCAGTGGAAAATTAGTAAGAATTGGTTATATGCCACACATACTTTTTTATGGGTGGAATTTGATAAATAAGAATTATTACCATACTGCAATGGAAGAGGCAGATATAGGAAGAACCATCGGCAAAGACTGCTGGGACAGAGAGCACAGTGCTTCCAACCAAGCCCCTTTGGCCGGAGCTCCATGACTTTGATCTTTTTGAGATGTTGAGCTTCTACATATAGTTTTATTTCTGAGAAAATTGTGTTAGACAGGGTCTGTTCATGTGAACAAAAATGAGTCTAGGTATTTTAAGTACAGAGAATTTAACATAGGTGATAGAAGAGCTGAGACTCAAACAATGGACTGTGGTAGCCATGAGGTGACATCTGGAAGCTGCTGCTTTTCCTAAGTCTGGAGAAATGAGGGGAAGGAGAGGTGTAGTCAAAGTCTAGGAGCTGGGGCCACTCGATGGAGGCTGCAGTTGTGGCTGGCCTTCCTCCTGGTTAGTCCAGAGGGCGGGATTTTCCAGCAGGAGCTGGAACCAGGGGGGAAAGCCCACGGATCAGAGAGACAGGGAAAGAAGTACCTTGGCTTCTTCTTTTCTGCCGCTCTCCAATTGCGTCCTACTGTCACCTACTAAGAGAACTGGGAACTTGTCAAAGGTAGTTCGTAGGAGAAGCATCAAGATCACATCTTAGCCCAAATAGGTGATGGCCTCCGAGGCAGACCTGCGGAGGTAAGATCTCCAGCAGGCACCTGCTGCACGAAATGTGCTTGGCAGACAACCTCCAACTGCCAGATCCTTCAGGTTGTCTCAGCAACAGGGACCCTGCCTGCCTCAGGTCATCTGGTGCCTGAGCTAGGAAAATGAACATATGATGGCCTGGTCATCAGGTCTCCAGGTGCTACAACTCTACCAGTGGTGTTCTCTCTAAAGCTCCAAGATGGGTGGCCAAGACGTTGTCAAGCATGAATTGCAGTTTTACTTCTCCCTCTGACCACTTCTGCTTTTTCCTTCTTCCTTTCACAGGTGGGATACCTAGTACATCCCGTGTACCGCAACTCCATTTCAATATCTGCTTTTAGATCACTTGAACTTGAACTTGAATGTGGATGTACTTATCAATTCAAACCTCAGATGGGGTTTAGGGCAGATCCACAAAAGAATAGGTTTTGGATCTGAGTGGGGGTGGGGTGAGGCGGGGTGGGGGTGGGGGAGACACACAATATCATACAGATTAGAGAAGCACCAGAAAAGGGAGAGTTCCTTGAGCCTTAGAGAACTTGGTCCTGCCATCCTGGAGAAGGTGAAAGGATTAGGAGATTTGAATGGGTGGGTAACAGTGAACAGAAGATTCTGGAAGAAATAAAGAGCTTAGTCGAAGGTATAACAGTGGGAATTATTATGCTTAGTGCAAGAGATAGAACAAGAATTTAGGACTAGTGCCAGTTCCTATATTTTGCTCTAGTGAAGGAGTGGAAGCCATGATAAGAGCAAGGGGTTTTTCTTTCAAACTTTGTGGCATCTGGGGGAAACATATTTCACTGTGTGGCAGGAAGAGGTGTGCAGATTTTAAATAAGCTTTTTAACAAGATTTTGTATACTTGTTCATTTTTGGTTTTTGCCCCATGAAAACCTTTAATCACAAAAGCATAATCGAGCCAGATAGAAAAGTCATTGTTTAGACAAATTCTTTTTATTTCCTGGGATTTCATATTAGAAAAAAAGAAAATCAGAACAGCACTATTCTAAGCAATTGCATAATGGAATGGTGTGCTAACCTATTATAAACTTTGGTTTAGGAAAAGAGTTGTGCAGTAGTACACAAAGGCAAGATGTGCTTTTTTTTGTTTCTTCCAGAGTATATTTGGGTAGTCTGTGAGCATGAATTTATTATGCTTCTGATAAAGGTAGCTATGTTAAAAATGCAAATATTATCTTATGGCTATGTTAGGAAGAGAAATGTGTCATCAAAAATTATTTCTGAACATTTGGGAGTTTAAATTGAAAGTTCCTACTGATGCCTTGGGATCTTAGACAATCCTAGGATATATTTTAGGCACAAAAAGAGTATTGGACCATCCCTGATACTGGCCATGGCGTGGTAGCCGGGAGAGGAAGCTCTGGTGAGTGCAGGAAGTAGGGAGATACCTTCCTGTACTGTCCCTTATCTCTTGACCCTGGAAAGACTTTGGGTTCTTGTGACCAACTGGAGATTTTTCTGTTTTTATTAATGATGGGTGCTTATCGCAAGAGGTCAAATCAAGAGTCTTTCGATAAAATGAGGCCTTTGTTGCCATAAGTATGCACATATACAGTGATTTGGGCTTGGGACCGTGAGCTCCCCAAGCCATTGCCTCTTCTGATAGAAATCTTAAGTATGGCAGCAAAGGAGATACCAAGTACTGAGACAAATATCTGAAAGCTACTCTTAGGATTCTTTTATGCTTAATATCATGTAGGAAAGGAGCCATAACCAGGAAATGCAATCATTTTGTTCATTAAAGAAATGAATATACTTTCTGCTGTAGTAATTTGATAATGAAATTGATATATTACACAAAGCAGAAGCAACACTCTAGTTACCTGCCTGATTTTGTTTAGTTATGAAGCTTATAGTAAATAATCAACATGAGAATTGTTTATAGATGCCCTTGTTTTATTAAAAAGCACTTCATGATTCCATTTTAACCTTACTTAGTAATTCATACAGAGTGCAAGCAACAAAGACATCATCGTAATTATACATTGAAAATTGCCCTACTGGGATATAACCTTTTATTTGTATGATGTAGAATTCAGCAAGAATATAATCAGAGCTTGGTATGTGGAGAAGAAAGTCATATGTTGAAGCACTATATGAGTTTTATGATACACACCTTCCCATATTAACTTTAGGACAGCATTAGAATTTACCAGCAACTCTCTTTCATAGGACTCTATTCATGTGCAGTAAATATCAATAATAAAAATAGTGGTGAAAAGTTGAGATCTCAATTTTTTTTTTAAGATTTTATTTATTTATTTGACAGAGAGAAACACAGCTAGAGAGGGAACACAAGACTGAGAGAGGGAGAAGCAGGCCTCCCACGGAGCAGGAAGCCCAATGTGGGGCTCAATCCGGGGTCTCCAGGATCATGACCTGAGCCGAAAGCAGTCGCTCAACCAACTGAGCCACCCAGGCGCCCCGAGATTTCAATTTTTATACATCTTGCTGGATCTCTATGTAACCATGTATTTACATTTTATGTAAAGCTTAGCTCTGGTCATAGGAGACATGTGAAAAGCTTTCATCTGACAATTTTCCTATAGTAGTTCTCCCCCCCATGCATGCACCACGAGAAAGACTTGTATCGCTGAATTAAAGGTGGGAATGAAGATGTGTTGTGAACACATGTTAGTTTGGATGGAAATAAATGGAACACTTTGACATGAAATCAACTTTCTGGCAAGGAAGCCTGCTACACTACTTAGAAAAAGACTGTGCTTCTGGCCAAGGTGCCACTACACTAATAAAGTCATGGAGAAGCAAGAGTGAGAAAGTCACCTTTGCCCAGTGAAATCTGAGAGTGGGCTTTCCGTTACGGAAATGAGTATACGTTGAGGGCTGCTTTATCTTAGCTCCATCTAGAACTCTCTGCAAGGCAATCTTTGGGGTTAGGAAACCTCTCTGTGGAAACAGACTATAGGCTGAAGGGGGACAGGATATCTGGGGGGCTTTAGAAATACTTTTGTCTCCTGGGGCAAAGAGGATGTGTATTTCCTGATAGGGCCACCGTGCCTGTCAGCGAAGGTCTTTAGTGGACAGTTGAGAAAGAGGGAAATATTTGTCTGGAGTTTGTGTTAACTTTGAGATGGGTGAAATATACAGGTTTTCATATACAGTATATTAATGTTCCTTTCCGAGGTTTCTCTGTGGTAAACCTGAATAAGATGCATGGGGATGATTGTCAGTTGATTCTCAGTAGGAGCAAAGAATCCCTGAGCGTGATCAGGTCTCTTTGTCAGTAGTCATGCAAGACTGTCTACCCAAGTCCCACTTGTCAAAACCATATCAAAAAGCATATAAGTAGATTATTATTGGCTTTTGAGATGCTCATGTGTGTCTTTGGTTTTTTACCTTAGACCCTGGCAGGGTCTTCCCTGCTTCAGGCTTTTATTTAGTTTGGATGAATATGTCAGAGGTAAACATGATGTGGAATTTTAAAACCATGCAGCCCAACATGCCTTATCCATCAATTCTTATAGGAGGACATTTGCCATGATTACAGTGTGCATCTGAATTTTCTCATGCCATTCTGGGTTGTTTGTCGTGAAACTTTTGGGGTGAAAAGGTATTCATGCAGAACCTCCTTCACTGTGCTTTGAAGGATGTTCTTTGAGTATAGACTCCATTATTGATAGCATCAAAGATGTAAGGGCCCTTCAAGGTCTTCTAATCCAGGCTGAGGTCAGAGTGAAACTCTGCACTGTATGTCTCTGACAGGTGTGATCAATGCAGTGTCGGTAACACTGGCTGTCCTTGAGATTTGGACCCTGGGGATCTCCTATTATTCAACCCAGTGGTGGTGGCAGTGGTGGTGGTTCTTCTTCTTCTCCTTCTTCCTTCTTCTTCTTCTTCTTTTAAAGATTTTATTTATTTATTTGACAGAGAGATTGAGATCACAAGTAGGGAGAGAGAGAGGAGGAAGCAGGCTCCCTTCCGAGCAGAGAGCCCGATGCGGGCCTTGAACCCAGGACCCTGAGATCATGACCTGAGCTGACGGCAGAGGCTTTAACCCACTGAGCTACCCAGGCGCTCAACCCAGTGGTTCTTAACTTGAGCTCACCTAGGTGATTCTTAGAATCACCTAGAAGGCTTATGAAACACAGATTGCTGGGCCCACCCTAGAAGTTTTTGATTCAGCTTTGAGAATGAGGCCCTAGAACTTTCATTTGTAACTTATTTCCAGGTGCTGCTTGTCCAGATACCATATTTTGAGAACAAAAACGTAACATATAGGGACACCTGAGTGGCTCAATAGTTAAGTGTTTGCCTTCAGCTCAGGTCATGATCCCGGAGTCCTGGGTCCAGCCCTGCATCGGGCTTCCTGGGCTCCTTGCCTGGCGGGAGGCCTGTTTCTTCCTCTCTTACTCCCCCTGCTTGTGTTCCCTCTCTAGCTGTGTTTTTCTCTGTCAAATAAATAAAATCTTTTAAAAAACCCCAAAAAACAAACTAAACTATAGTTTTTGGTGGTTCTTAAGCTTTGAAAATTTAACAAAAGTACATGCAATAAAAAGACAGATGTTAAATTAGGTATACACTGTAATTAGGGATACAGTGTAAATTCTAATATCTTTTTCAAGAATACTTCTCATTTTAAAATCTTAAATTTAGATTTCATTATGCTCCTTTGAATGTATTTGTTGAGAGCAATGCAGACTTAAGACCTAAGCATTTATTATATCTTTCTATTCACTTTTTTGCCAAGATGTAAGTCTGCCAATCATTTTGAGAAAGCTGTAGGGGTTTTAGTTATGCAAAGTTTTGTTGAGGATGAAATGTTCTTATTCTCTTGAAAGTTTGTGCAGAGACACATTAGATTGAACAAGACTTTTAGTGGTTTCAGAATTCATAATTAATTTCTCACTTTGTGATCACAAATTCCCCATTTCTTTTTCTCTTGTCTTCTCTCTCAATTTTTAGAGAACAGTGTTAATAGCCACAACAGCAAATGCAGCTGCTGTTTATTGAGTGAATGCATTTGTGTACCCAGCACTTTTAATATTTGGGGTCTCCGAGTCTCCCAATAACTCTCTAAGTTAAACTTCTTTTTACTATTGCTTCCCGGATGAGGACATTGGTACACAGAATCATCACATGACATGTGGTTTCATGCCCTAGGATGTAGAGACTTATATCTTCTTCATTAAAAAATATATTTCCCCCCACAAAGGCTAAATCTGGTTTCTGAAGCATTTTGGGTTTTTTTTTACATTAGTGTAAGTTGAAGAAGGTTTAAGATGTACTGAGTGCCTTCTAGATGCTATCTATTTTGTATATGTCATTTTATATTCTTCTCACTGTATCCTGTGTCAAACTCATTTTGAGGATGAGAATTCTGGAGCTTTGAGAAAGAGTAAGGGAGCTACATAAGTAATATGGGCAGCAGCATTTGAACCTGAGTCTTTCTGGTTCCTAAACTTGCACTCTTCATAAGACATCAATCACAGTGCTTCACTAAGCCTCAAAGTGGCCTTACTGTAATTGGTATTAAAGTGGATAACTGGGGTGCCTGGGTGGCTCAGTTGGTTAAGCAACTGCCTTCGGCTCAGGTCATGATCCTGGAGACCCGGGATCGAGTTCCACATCGGGTTCCCTGCCTGGTAGGAAGCCTGCTTCTCCCTGTCTCACTCCCCCTGCTTGTGTTCCCTCTCTGGCTGTGTTTCTCTCTGTCAAATAAATAAATTTTTTTTTTTTTTTTTTTAAAGTGGATAACTGTTGCGGTTAATTCACCTAGCCCTGGTCAGACTGAACCATGGGTGGAACAAGTCTTTCTGTTAGACAGATTTGTGGTGTGGGTAAGTCCTGTCCCCACCCTGCCTTCCTAGTAAACTGCAGGGACTAGAGAGATGTTAGTTATCCATTAGTGTTCTAGAACTATAAATGGGTCTTTGCTCTCTGCAGTTGTCTTCTGCAAATGCGTCCATCCTTGGGGGGGGGGAGGTTAATGCACTAAAATGCCCTCTGAGATTACATTTCATTCTCTGCTGAAATAAGCCTTTATTTAGAAAAATGGCCTTTCTTTAGAAAAAATGTTCAGATATTTGTGTTACAGAATATTAGAGAATTACAGAAACGTAAAAGAAATAATACAACATTTGTGTATATACCACTGGGCAAATGTTAATACGTTTATGTATTCATATCAAGTTTCTTTTAATACTGTAAAACTTTTTTTTTTAAATTGGAAACTTTTTGTATTCTTTGTTTCTGACCCATTTTTCTTCACCCCTTGCTGAGTTAAACGCTAGTCTTTAGTTGGTGTTTGTGATTCCAAATAATTATTTTTATACCACTGCTGCATATTTAGAAAAATATATTGTTCGACGTTTTTAAACTTTACATAAATGGTTGCATACTTTGTGCATCATTCTACAATTTGTTTTTTCACTCAATCTCATATTCTTTGAGATTTATCTATGTTGATAAATGTAATTTTAGTTCATTGATTTTTCACAGCCATATAATGCTTTATTATATGACTACACTAAAGATGATTTATCCATTTTCTTGTGAATGGCCATTTGGGTTGTTTCCATATTTGGCTATTAAAAACAGTGATACAGTGATCATTTTTGTGTATCTTTCTCCATGAGTACATTTGAAAGATTTCTCTAATATATACCTAAAAGAAAGGTAAAGCAAATAATATAAGATGCTTCGAATGAAATTGCAGGGATAAAGGGTATTCTGCATTTTTGATTATCCTGGAAGATGTCTGTTTCTAAAAGGGTTGTACCAGTGGATACTACCACCAGCAGTTTATAAGAATTCTTTATTGTAAGACTATGATAATCAGATAGTTAAAACTTATTCAGTCTGAGAAGTATAAAATTGGTCTGTTAATCTGTGTTTAATTTTCATTTCCCTGATAATTGATGTTGAGCATTTTTTCATATGTTTGGCAACAAATAAAGGGTGTTTTTATCTCTTTTGGCATAAAAATAAATGTTATAGCTAATGTTTTATTATATTTTAATTTACCAATTCATTGTCATCAATATTTTGTGCCTGCTATCACTTCTTATATCCTATTCCTTTATTTTCAATTTTTTCTTTCTTTTTCTTTGTGTGTATATGTGTGTATGTATTCTTCCTCTGATGTGATACTCATCATCCCTAAATACTCGTGTGCCCCTCCTCACAAAATAAGCACATTCTCTTTAATTATCACTGTGCATCTCTCCCACTCAGGAAGTCAGCCCTGATACAATATTGTTATTCATCTTAACTGTCTTCACTCAAATTTCACCATTTGTCCCATCAAGATGTTTTTCCTGTGTGGCCTCGATGCAGTCTAGGATTGTGTATTGCATTTAGTTGTCAGGTATTAATACTCTCCTTCAATCTGGAACCCTTCTGCCATCTTTTTTTCTGTCTCTCATATCCTTGAGAGGCTTAAAGAGTACAGGCATTTGTTCTATAGGATGAACCTTACCATAGATCCATCCAGTGTTGTCCTATGACCAAACTCAGGCCATGCATTCTTGGCAGGATACCATAGAAATAATCCTATATTCTTCTCTGTGCAAATAATCAGGAATTAATCATGCTGACCCACCAAATCACTGTGGATAATAGTTTTGATTAGCTGATTAAGATGGTATCTGCTTGGTTTCTTACTTTTAAAACCATTTACCATTTGTGTTTGATTAACATTTTGTAAGGATGTTGGTGTTACATGGTGTTACATGATACCAAAGCTCCCCTGATCAGGCTTGGCTTTTGTTGACACCCCTGCTTACATTAACTCCCAGTGTCGTGATTGCCAAATGGTCACTATCTAGTTCCATCTTCCTTTTCATATTTGTAGATTAACATTTGCTGTGAGAAAGAATTTCTCCTTCTTTTCTGTTTATTCATTTGTTTTGATTATATCAGCAAGACCTCCTGGATTCCTATTTCTTATTTTATTCAATGGGGTATAATTCTAGACTCTCACTATTTATGCATTTTCTCAGATTGTCCTAGATTTGGCCTGTGGTCGTTCTTCAAGCTCGTTTGTATCCTTTTGACAGATCCCTCTCATTCTTTGAGTACTTTCTTACTTCCTGGCATATCAGGATGTTCTATGCTCATCTTGTCATCTTCTACTTTTCCTGACCTGGCAGGTAGTCAGGTATTATTCTTGGAGGATGGTATTTCAAGGCCAAATCAGAATATTCAGTGTGCTCACTGCCCCTGGAATGTCATTGCTCTTAAGAAGCATGTCATTTCCTATTACTTGATAGAACTAGGGAAAAAAACCCAAATACATAATAAATAAATACATATGTGTGTGTGTATGTGTGTGTGTCTATGTGTGTGTATATATATATGTAATTATATATATTCTATATATAGAATTCTGTATATATATATAGAATTATAAGCCTATATTCATGTATATTTACTTAAGTGTTTTATTTAAATCCCATGGTTTCATACCAACACTCCCCATTCTAGTTGAACACTGTTGGTTCTTCTTTGCCTTCTCTGTTTTCATGTTTTGAGTCTCAGACAGTAAGATATGTCTGCCATTATCTTTGATATCTTTGCTTGCTCAGTTAACATATTTGCTCAATAACCCACTTCCTAGTCTCATACCACTTCTTTCACTACCTGCCTAATTCTGTCGATCCCCTCCTCTGGTTTGTCCCACTTTCTGTCCGCATATTGTCATGGTCTCCGTGCAGCATTCAGTTTTCTTCATTGCCCTGCTTCCACAAGATTCCATGATGCTCTTTTTGTCGAGCCTGGGAGGGGAGAGGAAGGAGAGATGAGAAGGGAAATTTGGAAATGAAGATATGAGAGACAAGGCAACTGGGGCATTTTTAATGGGATGACGTTCAAGAATTTCTTTCTCTCTCTTTACTTATTCATCTCTGCTCTGAGTTTTGTGGTGGCATTTTGTATTCCTTACCTGGAGTGATATTGAGAATGTGGGTGATTCAACCACAGAAGTGGTGGACGCCTTCATTCAATTCCTGGTTGCTAGTATCTGTTTCATCCCTCTTACCAACATTTTCTCGATGGCATAGCCCAGGTGATGGTCAGCAAGGGTTTTTATTATTTTAGTCTCTTCTCTAAAAGTGGAAAATGCTATCCCAGGTATTGGCTTCAAGTAATTAGCTTCACTTTGCTCTGTTATACTAAATAAAACATTTTTTTTTTGTTTCCTTTCTGCATCAGTAGATGAAAGTTCGCCACATTCTCTACTTTTAAACATGAGGTCACCACTTTATGGTTTTAGCTTTACTTACTGCTTATTTTACTCTCTTTGATTTTCTGTATGTTTATGTATGTATTTTTAACCTATTTGGGTTTTATTTCTGTGATTATAGTGATGAGTGGGAACATCTTGAATAAAATTTGAGCATCTTTTTTCCAATACATATAAGATCTATCACCCACCCACCCAGTGCTTAAAACCTTACATGGGCTCCCTATTATCTTAGAATAAATGCAAACTATTTATCAGGACTTACGTTTCATATGATCTGCTACCCACCTCTTTCCCTACCTCTTCTCTCATTACTATTTCCCTTTATTCACTATGATCCAACTCAGCGAGCACCTTTTTGCCCTCAAATATATCAACCTCATCCCCTTCCTGTGGTCATGTAATAACTCTCCCTCTGCCTACATCACTAGTCTCCCCTTTCCTGGAACCATGGTTGGTTCCTTCTCACCATTCAAGTGTCAATTCAAATGTTACTTTCTCAGGGAAGCTTTTTCTCTGTCCTACCTAGTCATTACTCCCATCAGCACTTTCTGTCCTGGCAGCCTGTTTTATTTTCTTCATAGCACTTAATCACTGTTGGAAAGAATTTTGCACAAATATTTGTTTATTTCTTAATTTTCTCGGTATCAGAGGAGGGCAGGACACTATTATTCTTACCATAGTCACTGGCATATTGTAGACTCTTAATAACTGCTTTTTGAATGAATGAATGAACTGTGCCTATTTTACTAAGAGGAAACCAGATACATCTGGGCATTTAGGGAATTGGTAGAGTTTAAATATAGGGAGCGATTGAGGGATCTTGTAAAAGCACACTCCAGTTACCTTTTTTACAGGTTGATGCCAGCTCTTACTTGTTACTTTTCTCATAAAAGCTTTTATTATTGCATTTAGTGTGATGATTCTTTTCCACATTTTCTTGAAAATGACTTTTAATGTCAGTGCTAAATCCTCTCTTGAACTTAGGTCAATTTACTTAGCTCTTGAAGAGATAGATCACTCAATTATAATGAGCTCCATATTTGAGTGGTGTTCAGAATTCCTGTTAATTGTTTTCTTTCAATCTTCATTTTAATATTTTCTCCTAGTCAGACACAGAGAGGATGAAAGAGACAGACCAAGCAGAAGGAAGAAGGGAGGAGGGAGGGAAGGGGGAAGGGGAGAGGAGAGAGAGAGAGAGAGAGAGAGAGAAGGAGAAGGAAGAAAGGAAGAAGGGAGAGCTCAAGATTTCATATACTACTTTTCTGATATGCTTAATTGTCAATTATTTTTTTAATTTATTTTTAAAGTTTCTTTTCTTTTTTTTTTTTTAAGATTTTATTTATTTATTTGACAGAGCTAGAGAGGGAACACAATCAGGGGAAGGGAGAGAGGGAGAAGCAGGCTTCCTGCTGAGCAGGGAGCCCGATGTGGGGCTCAATCCCACATCGGGATTCTGACCCCAGCCGAAGGCAGACGCTCAATGACTGAGCCACTCAGGCGCGCCGATTGTCCTTCTTTTAGACTAGAGACCTAGACTGTTTTTTTTGATGAGATGTTACTGTTTTGAGCTGATTCATTTCAACAATCACCAGAAATGTGGCTTGTCCTCTATAAAAAGATTATTTGATGTATAAGCATTAAATTCAAATGTAATTGACTGTATTGATTTTAAATTGTCATCAATTTGAAAATGTGAGTTCATGAAATTATGTGGCCAGGCTTAAATGTTTTGCAGTAAACCAAATGGCAAGTTCTTAAGTTGCTAGAGTCAGGCTGTCCATGTGACAAGGTACGTCCACCATGGGCTCAGGCTGTGGGGTGGGAGTGCTCTGATCCCACTGGGTCCATGTTCCCATGGCCAGCCATGTGCCTACATTTCTATTAGATGTAACAATAGGCGGCTGAAAGCCCCAGCAGCTGGTGCTCCTCTCTCCCTTACTACTGAAAGTGTTAAAGCAGTTATTGCTTTTTCAAGTTTTCTAGGCGTTCTATGGGTTCCCCCCCACCTTGTTTTAATTTTTTTACTCAGATCTATCCTGTTCAATGTCTAGGAAATATTTCTATGATTGTGTGAAACTTGCTGGCATAATTCTCATGTAGGGACAGAATCATGTATCTGGAGGAGTGACGTAGGGTCCACCAGATACGGGTTGCTAAATTCACACAAGATTACTCTAACAAAATTTTACACAAAAATCAAATAGTTTTACAACAATTTGAAGAAAAGAATGGAGTCATGTCCTTTATAATAATGGTTCTCCATTGTTGAACATTGACAGATCATCTTTCCTCCATCCAAACTGAATCCTGTCTCCTCACCTGCAGTTTAAGCCCATTTGCTGTTGTGCTAGGGTCTGTGGAGAATAGCATTTTGCCTCCTGTGTCTGTTTACTACCCATTGTATTACTTGAAGGCAACTGTATTTATTCACTGGCTGTCTTCTTTTTTTATTCTGAAATGTTTGTGGTTCCTATAGACTTTTTTCTTAAGCCTAATATCTCAACTTTTTATTCTGGATAGGAGTAGCATTACAAACAGATGTCTTAAAAACATAATTGAGCACAGCATTTGAGGAAAATAATTAACGATTTAAATGAATAGAGATTTGTTTTTTAGATATGCTAATTAAAGCAATTTTAACGTGATGATTATTAAGCAAATGGTTATGTAAGCTTGGGTAGCAAAGTTTCAATTGTTTTTAGATTCTTTTGGGGATTGAAAATATCTAGTTTGAAGAAATCAACAAATAATGGTCACTTAAAATGAGTCTATAGGTCTGTCCAATGATAACTGAGTCTGATTTGGGAATTCTAGACATGCGGAAATGTGGCTCATGCCAGGCTTCTCTTAGCTTGCAGTTGCAATTCTCCATTTGTTCTACACAATATAAGGCTAATGGCCCTTCATGTTTTTGTCCATTTTCAGATCATCCTTGGGCATCCCATGAAATGCTTAAGTAGTATATCAAAAATACATTCTTTTATACCAAATACACGATCTCAATGGTGATACTTTGCTTCATAACAGCTTCTGCCAACACTGTATTTTATTTATCTGATCTAAAACAGTTGATGCCATTGTGATCATGCAGCTTCATGAACCCAGTCTATTTTTCTTATTATTTTTATATTCCTTTTAAGTATGTGTTGGAATGCTACACTTGGAAATTGACCTAATATTTCCAGGTGATGAAGCACCCTTCTTTCTTTCATTATCTGAATTGCTTTTGCCACCCAGTGTCAAAATGGGGGGAAAAACAGGCTGACATCCCATCTTATTTTCCCATGGTGCATCCTCATTGAATTATTTCCAGGTGGACGCGACAGATGTTCATCAAGTCGCTCCCGGCTTCTACTGTTAATTGAACCATAATAAGAGTGACAGCAGGGAAGGACAGATTATAAGAGTAGAGCTACAATTTGAACTCTGCATTCTTTATGACCTTCCTGAAAACTTGGGTTGGGCTGGCGGTCCTTGTTAACGGGTTACTAAACGAGGAGTCCTAAGTAAGAATCATGGCTTTAGAGAAGTCACTTAATCTGGTTCAACTATATGTTTATCATTTCTCATTATCGTTTTCAAAAGGAAAACAAAATACAGGGTTTTAAAGTATCTGAAATGAAGCCGTCACAAGCTTGTGAATAACTGTTTTTAAGGATAGAAGCATTATGCGTGTCCCTGTTTTAAAATGTCACTTTATTTAGAATGAAAATTTCTCCACTCAGATACTTGGATTTGGTGCAGAAGATGTTGCAGTGTTGGTCAAGCTTAGGAAACACTGTGTTTTTGCGCTAATAGATGATGACTCTAGCAATCAATAGTTGCAGAAGACACTACATTGAGGGTGGAATTTACAGAGTTCAGAGAGGTGAGTTCAGAGGAAGGGTGAGTGGCAATCACCAATAAGATGAGGGATAAAAAGATTAGTTCCGGAGTTGGTATGGCTGTGAATGTCCTGTCTGTGGGTGGCATCCAAGAGAGAAGACAGAATGGTCAGCAACTGCTGCCGTAGGATGTATTTTAGGTCCCTTAGAAAGAGGCTTCTAGCAAGCTCTTTGATGTTTTTCTTATAAGGGGGGGTATGATTCAGAAGAGAAGCCAAGAACTCAAACTGTGAAGAGAAAAGGAAAGGAAGAATTCAGATACATTATTGTGAGACAGCAAGGATTGATAATCACTTCTCCCAATGTTTGTCAGTGGATGAAGAGAACAGCTAGAGAAACCAAATCATTCAAGGAATTAGAAGAGTTAAGTGTGGAGGCCAGTTTAATAAGAGAGTGGATTGGAAAAGATGATTCATGTTTTATTTGAGGAGTGGAGGGCAGTATCTTGGGAAGTCAGAAAAGTGAAAAAAGGGAGAGCTCAGAAGACATGGAGATGTGAATAGAAGGAGCACATTATGTTGATGGTGGACTTGGTGTAGTCCTTGGTTTTTATCCTCAATCACATCACCATGATGGCCAAAACAACCTCACACCATTTATAGTTGATGCCTTGTGAATATCACTAGCTCGGGACTCTCTCCTTAACTGTGGATTCGTGGATTTGATTTCTGTGTGTCATCTCTACTTGGATATATAATAAGCATTTCAATCTTAACATCTGAAACTGAGCCCTGATAGCCCACCTACTTTACATCTGTTCTTCTCTCCTTATATCCTGTGAGTTGCAGTTCATTTTTTCAGTTTCTTTTGTCCAACATCTTGGTTCTTCTCTTTTATTCCCTTCCAATCTATTAGCAAATATTGTTGGCACTTCCTTCAAAATATTTCTAGAATTTGACCAATTCTTACTGTTGTCACTCATAACTGCCTCACATCTACTTTCCCTGTTTCTGTATTTTCCCCTCCTGCAGCCTGTTCTTAATAAAGCAGCTAGAGAGATACTGCCAAAAGGTAGGTCACATCATGTCACTCTTCTGTTCAAAGCACACCAGTGCCTCCCCATCTCATTCATAGTAAATTATAAGGCCCTATACTCTGTTTATCCTCTTGCTAACTTTACTGCAACTTCACAGACCTTAGGGCAGACCTGGGCACTTACTGTACCTTATGCCTGGAACACTGTTTCTCAGATATTCGTATAGCTTACCCTTATCTGCTTAAATTTTATTTTGTTTACTGCTATATTTGTAGCATCAAAAATAGTATGTGGCATACAGTAGGCACTTACTAAATGTGTATTGATGAAATTAATTCATGTTGAATTAAGATATATACCCAAAGGCTAGTTATTTGGGTAGCTTGGGAGGGACTTGCCAAAGAAGTGAGATGGACCTATTTTGCCACATGTAGGACATAATACTTGGCATAGAAATGCTTTATGTCAGGCAGAAGTCTAATTTTAGGACCTTATTATTGTGTGATTCACATTCTATAATAGCTTCTTCCACTTATTTCTTAGCCTCTTAAGCTGGTTTCTCTTTGAATTGCCTTCAGATTTTTATTTAATTCATATTTGTTGAGCATCTGCCATGTGCTAGATCCTATAATAATGTGTGCTTAAGAAATTTTATCTAAGGCAATCCCACAATAACCCTATGCTTTGGTGGGTATCATTATTCTCATTTTGCACAATAACCCTGTGCTTTGGGTATCATTATTCTCATTTTGCATGTTTCATTTTTGGTGAAAATAGAGACTAAAGGATGAAAGCACTTGACCAGAGTCACAGAGTACACCAGTAACAGAATGAGGACTTTAATTTGGTTCTTCCAGTTTTGAGTCAGGTGCATGCCGCTTTGCAGTCTCTATCTGCAGAATCATTAAGTGTCTACTCTGTAAGAGTCTTTATCATTTACCATTCCTTATTACCTTCTTCCTTTTCTAGAGATCTGGAGAAAGAACCTAAGTGTATTAGTCATTTATTGCTGTGTAACATAGCCCTCCGAAAATTTAACAGCCTAAAACAACAATAAACATTTATTACCTCATGTGGTCTCTGTAGGTCAGGAATCTGGTTCTGGTTCTTTCATGAGGCTGCAGTTAAGACATGAGTCATCTGAAGGCTTGACTGGGGCTGGGGGATGTGCTTCCACAGGGACTCACATATGCCTGCCAAATTAGTGCAGCTTTTTGGCAGGGGCCCTTAGTTTCTTGCCATGTGGACTCAAAGTAGTATTGCTGGAGTGTCCTGATGACGTGGTATCTTGTATTACCCAGATACATGATCAAAAGAACATTAAGGCAAAAGTTGCTATGTCTTTTATGACCTAGCCTAGGAAGTAACCCACTATCTCTTTCATAATTTCCTATTCAGTGTGGAAAGGGACTACACAAGTGTGAATACCAGGAGGTGAGAGTCACCAGAGGCTCAGAGGCCGTCTTAGAAGATAGCTTCCATGGTTCTTCCATTTCTCCCTATGACTGTCATCTTTCTCACATGCAAACTGCATTTGCCCCATTCTCAGGCCCCCGCCCCCCAGAGTTTCCTAACACCAGCTCAGTATCCAGAATCCCATCATCTAAGTCAGGTCCAGGTGTCATTATAATTATTCCCCAAATTTTGCTGGTTTTGGTCCCCTCTTAGTGTTCAGGTCATTTTTTTCTCAGCTGTGCTGAACAGTGAACATTTAATAAGAATTGATTAAATGTCTTTCTGTGCCAAGCACTGTGCTAATAAGGCAAAATATTTATCACTGTAGACTTCACAGTCTAATGGATGAAAGAAATGTATAAATGATTATTATACAACATACTTTAGGAGTATAATTTTCGGTGGTGAGTAACTCTGCCCAGATGAGATGGAGAAGATTCTGCAGAGAAGGTGCCTTTTGTGCTAGTCCTTGAGTGTTGCAGACAAGTTCATACAACTGTCAAGAAGAAAAGAGCACTTTGCCTAGAAGAGATAACTTGAACAAAAACTGCTGCTTCTTCCTCTTGAGTATGAGCAGACTGCTTTCAGTCTTGCCTTAGTCCTTGCCTCCTGTTCTTTCAGTACTGGATCCTCTCACTTGGAGAGCTTGCCTGATTGTCTACTTTACTAGACTTCACTACCAACTTAATGTACTTTATTTTACAAATTGTATCTCTAACTTTGACCCCTCTCAGTTCCATTTCTCTAACTCTCTAATAGACATCATTACTTGAATAATTACAGTATTACATCAGACTTGTGACAAAGAAAAACAATCATTATCACTTGCCTTAACCAACTCCTTCCAACTCTTTGTCAGCTTGAGACCTCCTTGTTATTTATGACTGTCTCCTTTTTCCCTCCACTTTGCACTTACTTTGTTATGTCTCTTGCTTCCCTTCCGTTTTTGCATTTCTGCAGAAGTCACTCTACCTACAGCATGTGATTACACGTACATTACTGCTCTAGTCTTCTACTTTGACCTTATCTTCCTTAATCTATCCTGTATGCTGCTGCCAATTATATAGTAAGTTATATCTGCTGTCGTATTTTCACATTTCACAGTTGCACAGTGGTTCCAATCTTTTTCTAAAGCTTTATCCCACATTTCAGCACTTCAATCGATGTCCTTTCTGCCTTGAAATTCCATCTGTTGCCCTGTGTTCTGATCTTATGTAAAATTGATTTATCCTTCATATTTTCTCCTTGAAGTCATTCTAGGAACTCCTAGAATGCTCATGGTCTGCAGTGGGAAATTGGCACTTATATAAGCTGCTTTGTTCATGAATTAAATCTATTACTTATTATATGTCCAGTAATTACAGTTAGTTGGCAAGCTCTGAAAAAGTGGGGCCAAGCACAGTCTTTCTTGATTTTATCCGAGCCTAGCACTGTACTTTGTCTCTGCATTCTGGTATTCATTAAATATTCGGTGTTGGCAGTATTTGTTAGGAAATACTGTGTAGAGTAGGAGCAGAATTACAGGATTCTGTTCACTGTATTGCTGTGACATAATATAATGGAGTTAGGTGTATGCTGGATTCAACAGCATTCAAGGGACCGCCCAGATCCTTTTGCACTAGAAATTCATATAACATATTAACATATAATGTTAAATGAAAGCAGCCCGCAGTTGTCTGGGGCAGGGACTGTCACTGTGACAGAGTTTGGCCTCAGTCTCTGAGCAGACAGCAAAGTAAAGCAGAGAATGTTGGGAAAAGATTTCACAGTGGATTTCCATTGGCATTGGACTCCAGGAAGAGGATCTCATAGCTGGTACAACTGTAAGGAGTAGGAAAGGAAAGCAGAAAGAGTAGACATCTCAATCCCTGTTTGATTTTAAGCTCTCATTATCAAACACAGGCCCAGCTTCAACAGAAATAAATCAAACTGAGATTACTTTCTTGGAAGATGCAAATAGTTTACATTTATTTTACTTTTCATGATGAAAGATACAAAAGTTATCCTGCAACTAACTTTAATTATTCATGCAGTACCATGAAACCCAAGGGTCTGCTTCCTCTCTTGCTCCAGGCATTTCCATTAAAAGTTGATGGTAATTCTGTGTTTGGATGAATTTTGCAGAGCACAAAGGAGTGGGGGAACATGTCCCACTTTGCTACTTAGAGAAGAATGGCTACATGGGGAAACAGCACTATTTTTAAAATAGTCTGAAACATTGAGGTTTTGAGGAAACATTAAAGTTTCTTTTTAGCAGATTATTTTTCTTCTTGGGAAAAAACTTATTTCACTGACAGATTGCCAAAATCCACATTGTACACTGAAATGGCCTTGCTGAGTTGGCTTCTTCTAGCAGGGAGCAGATGCTTATTAAGCACTCAGTATGTACTGCAAGTTGTACTATATTTGGTGGTGGGTATATACAGTGTGTTCTCTGGATTGTATTTAACAAAAATGGCAGCATTATCTTAAAACTGGAAGAAGACAGTATTAGAAGAGAAAATTATAGACTGGTATCCCTGACGAATAGAGATGCAAAAGTTCTCAGTAAAATACTAGCAAACCAAATTTTTAGCATCACACTAAAAGGATCATTCACCATGATCAAATGGGATTTATCGCTGGTATGCAAGGATGGTTTAATACTACAAATCAATCAATGTGATACAGCACATTAGTAGAATGAGAGAAAAGAATCATATCATCTCAATAGACAAAGAAAAAAAACATTTGATAAAAATTCAACATCCATTCATGATAAAAACTTAAATTAGGCACAGAAAGAACATATCTCAATGTAATAAAGGCCATATATACCAAGCCCACAGCTAATATCATACTCATTGTTGAGATGTTGAAACCTTTTTCTATAAGATCAGGAAAGCCCGGGGTGCTCACTTTGACCACTTCTGTTCAATATAGTACTAGAAATCCTAGCTGTAGCAGTCAGTCAAGAAAAAAAAAAAGTATCAGAATTGTAAAGGAAGAAGCAGTGTTGTTTCTACTTAGAGATAACATAATTTTATGTATAGAAAATCCTAAAGACTCAACCAAAAAAACCCCTGTTAGGTCTGTCAATGAATTCAGTAAAGTTGTAAGATACAACTGAACATACAGAAATCGGTAACATGTCTATATGCTAACAACAAATTTTGTGAAAAGAAGTAAGGAAATTCTATTTATAATAGAATGGAAACAATATAATACTTGGGACTATATTTAACCAAGAAGGTGAAATATCTGTACTCTGAAAGCAACAAGATGCTGATGTAAGAAATTGAAGAAGACACAAATAAATGGAAAGGTATCCTGTGTTTGTGGATTAGAAGGATTAATAGTGTTAAAATGCCAAAAGCCACCTATAGATTCAATGTAATCCTTATCAGGATTCCAGTGACATTTTTTTACAGAAGTAAAGAAACAGTCCTAAAATGTATGTGAAACCACAAAAGACCCCCAATAGCCAAGGGCATTCCAAGAAGGAACAACAAAGTAACAGTTATCACACTTCTTGGTTTTTAAGCTATACAATAAAGCCATCATTACCAAACATATGGTACTGTTATAGAAACAAAGACCAATGGAACAGAATTAAGGGCCCAGAACTAAGCCTAGGAATATATGGTCAACAAATATGTGACAAGGGAACCAAGAATAGTGAATGGAGAAAAGACATTGTCTTCAATAAATGATGGTCAGAAAATTGGATATTCATGTATAAAAAATGAAACTTGATGCATATCTTATACCACGCACAAAAAAATAAATCTAAATGAACTAAAGACTTAAATGTGAGACCCAAAATCATGAAACTCGTGGAAGAAAATGTAGGAATAAAGCTCCTTGACATGGGTCTTGGCAATGATTTTTTTAGATATGACACCTACAGTATAAACAACACAATAAAAAGGAATGAGTGGTACCACGTCAAACTAAAAGTCTTCAGTACAGCAAAAGAAATCATCAGTAAAGTGAAAGGACAACCTATGCATGGAATGGGAAGACATATTTGTTAATCCATGTATCTGGTAAGGGGTTAATGTCCAAAATACATTAAAAACTTATACAACTCAGTAGTGAAAAAACAACACATTTAAAAATGGGCAAAAGACTTGAATAGACATTTCTCCTAAGAAGATGAATGAAAAGTCAACAGGTAAATGAAAAGATGTTCAATGTCACTAGTCATTGGGGAAATGGAAATTAAAACCACAATGGGATATCACCTCATGCCTGTTAGAATGGCTGACATCAAAAAGATAAGATAACAAATATGGATGTGGAGAAAAGGGAATCCTTGTGCACTGTTCGTGGGAATGTAAACTGGTGCAGCCACTATGGAAAACAGTATGGAAGATTCTCAGAAAATTGAAAATAGAACTACCACATGCTCCAACAATTCCATTTCTGAGAATATATCCAAAGAAAATGAAAACAAACATTACCTTGAAGGGATATCTGAACCTCCTGTCTTCCTAGCAGCATTATTTATAATAGCCAAGATGTGAAGGCAACTTAAGGATCCAGAGATGGATGAATGGACAATGAAGTTGTGGCATATATTTATACAATGCAATATTATTTAACCATAAAAAAACCCCACAAAGAAACCCTGCTGTTTGTGACAATGCAGATGGACATTGAAGGCATTATGAAATAAGTCAAGTACAGAAAGTCAAGTAATATTTGGTCTTACTTACAGGTGGAATCTTAAAAAATACAAAACCAAAAACAAAAAACTAGAACCAAACTCCAAGAGATCAATCTTGTGGTCATCAGAGACAGAGAGGAGAGGGAAGAGTAACTGGAGAAATGTAATCAAAAGGCACAAACATCTAGTATTGAGATAAGTATTAGGCATGTAATGTACACTGTAGGGACTAATGTACTGCTATGTGATGCATAGGGAAGTTGTTAAGAGAATAAATCCTATTGAGGATTTTATTAATCCTATTGAGACTCCCATGAGTCTCCATTGCAGAAAGACTTCTCCTACCCTTCCTTTCTCCTTTTCTTTTGAAGGTATCTATATGAGAAGATGGATATTAGCTGAATCTGTTGTGGTAATCATTTAACAATATATGTGAATCAAACCATCATGCTGTATGCTTTAAACTTATACTGTGAGGTATATTATTAATTTGTTGATAAAACTGGAAAAATCTGTAAAATGAAGGTATACTAAATTATGACATCCTAGTTTAATGTTTTTAAAGCTTGGGTAAATGAGAGGACAAGAATTGAAAAATCTCTCATGTTTATACCATGTAAATGCAACCAATATTCTTATGTTTTTTCCAAAAGTATGTTTTGGAAAAAAACCTAATGCATAGATTTTTCTTACATAATTTTAGCCAAATATAATATGATATTGATTTTTAAAAATTTGTCATATACACATATTCCACACTTTTATGCTCTTTATAACTGCATAATATGGCTAAAATGGTACTCCATTGAGAAGACATAATGAAGTTGATTATTTTCCTATACGTAGACATTTATGTTACTGTCTTTGTAATTCACATTATCATGTTTCTATTTAACATTAATAATAAACCCTGATATGAATACTTTTCTGCACAGTTTATTTTTTTCTTGTACTTAGAATTGTTTCTGGGGCACTTCTTGTCCCATCCCAAACTTCTTCA
The DNA here is from genome assembly GCA_004023965.1 of Spilogale gracilis. NCBI lineage: Eukaryota > Metazoa > Chordata > Mammalia > Carnivora > Mephitidae > Spilogale > Spilogale gracilis. The sequence goes on from PITA01007334.1 coordinate 80,411, forward strand.
CCTGTCCAGTTACTGTGAATCTGGCTACTAATAGCTCATAGCCGTTCCTTCTCCATACAGTTGTTTTCCACTTTGTGGAAATAGATTTGGAGGAAAGGGTCATTTTAGTGAAGGATGTGGAAACCATGAAGCGTGAATAATGGGCAATGTGATAAACACATTGAGCCTAGAAAGGAAGAAATTTGGAGTTTTGTCATGTGGCAAACAGATGAGATACACTTTTGCTATAACTGCAAAGGGGAGAGTCAAAGTCAAAGGCTTTAGACAAGAAAGAACAGCTATTCCAGATTAAGGTGCATGTCTTAATAATTGAAGTTATCCCAAAATGGAATGGACTTCTTTGTGTGGCACTGAGTTAGTTCTCTGTCACTGTAAATATTCCATTATTACTAAAAGTGTTAGGGAAACTGAGGGGGGGCAGACAAAAAACAACAACAAAACAAACAAACAACCTCCCCCCCCAAAAAAAACCAAAACACTGTTAGGGAAATGGAGTTATAGAGATCTAACATTCTTTTAATTCCTTGATCCTTTAAGTGTTTGTGTTAGTGCTATCAATAACCTCTTATATGTTTCAATATTTACTTCAGCATTTATTCCTTCTTGTGCTTGTAAGCTCAGAAGTTGCAAAAAGAATTGTTCCAGAGCAAGAGGAGGATCAGGTTTAGAGTGACAATGGCAAGTGTTAGAAATTCTTAAGGAAATACAACATTGTCATTTAAGAATTGATACCAATTTTTTTCAAGCTTTTGTTCTCACAGACATCTGTTCCTGATCTTAAGATTTCTAAGCATCATTCCTCTCCCTCTAGCTGACAGAGGTCATGTCTATGTTGCTGTTAATATCTAGTGCTCTGATACAGCAAATATCAGATGTGTAGTTATATTTTGAATTTTAATTAAAAGAATCACTGTACTAAAACGTTATTTTTAAAGACCAAGGTTCTTTGAAGGCTTTCTGAGATTCACTATTAACTCTGTTAAAATGAGTGATGATTTCTAGAAATTATGTCATATTTATATATATATTTATATATATAAATCTGACAAATATAAATCTGACATAATATATATAATATATATTATATATAATATATATAAATATAAATATATATAAATATAACTATATATATATAGTTCAAGACTATTAGTCTGGGGGACATGAGTCATTTAATTTTCTTTAAGAACTGTATCTAATCATTAATTAATATTTACTTGTTTTATTAAAAGATCCATTTGGCATTCATTTCTATACAGCCAAAAAAGTTTTCCTCCTTGAGTTCTTAGAGCCCCTCCAACATTGTAATTGTTGGTCCTTATTCCAACTTGGAATTGACAACAGTCTGAAAAGTGTATGTTAGAAAAGGGGTAATGTTAATAGGGTGAATAACAAATGTTCGATATCTAAAGAAGTCTTTGGGAATGGAATTCTTTAGTGTTTTTAGGGGATAGGTTGGAATCAATTTTTTTTTTTTTTGAGACAGTATATTTTGTCAGAGGAGCAGGGAGGGCCAGAGGGAGAGGGAGAGAAAGAATATCAAGCAGGCTTCATGCCCAGTGCAGAGCCAGATGCAGGGCTTGATCCCACAACCCTGAGATGATGACCTGAGCTGAAACCAAGAGTCAGATATTTGACTGAGCCACTCAGGTGCCCCTAGAATCAATTTTTTATGTTTGAGATTACTGGCTTTCCCAGTACTCTTTTTGTTCATTATAATTTTATTAGATTAGAATATCCCCTGCTGTACCTATTCACTTCATTCATCCTTCACTTATTCAACACTTACCATGAACATACTATGGCTAGTTGTTAGGCTACAAGCTACAAGCTAGGAATGCAAAATGAACAAAATATGACTTCTGGTCAGATGATCTGGTCAGAAAAACCTTTTGGTCAGACACTGCAGAGGTCCCAGTGCTATGCTTGTCTTTAACAATTTAGTATCCTAGGTAGATCATTGACTGCATACCAAGAATGAAGTAGAGACATGTGGCATTGAACACTCATCCTAGCCATCCATCTGGTTGTCCCACATGGACCATTGGTGACATTGACTGGACACTTTTTTGGTCACTGTTGGCTCTTCCTCCTTCTTCTGAAATCGTGGTCTCCACACAGTGTGGAGCTACTTCAGGCATGGTTCACCAGGAACACCTGCAGAGAAATGGTTTTTCATTCCCATGTTGCACCACTCGAGCTTTCCCCTCCTCGAAGCCCACAGTTTTTTGCCTTCAAACTGAGCATTGAAGGTTTAAACATACTTCCCAGAGTGAAATGGCTTCAAAGAATATATTATATAGTAAATAGTTTTAATGAACTGTGGGTAACAGTAGTATCATTTCACAGAAGAGATCTTTCCTATTGCTGTTTAATTAAAATCTTTCTGCTGATGGAAAGTTCTCTCTCTAGTATTTTCTTTAATGCATTCATGATGCATCTGTCTGGGCTCCCTTACTAGAGATATCTTCCATTATAATCCACTTATCTAAGTTTGTAATTAAACTTCTAAATGTAAAATTTCCAGTGGCAAATTGCCAGGGTACCTATTGAACTTATATTCTTTCTCTGAGAGAAATCCCTCTTTGAAAGTCTTGCTTTTGTGTTTTGATCATTTTAAAAGTATTTGTGTGTGTGTGTACATGAGTACATGCACATTGATAGTGTAATATAGTGCGTGAAAATAAAGAATGCCTTTCTATTCAGCATCAATTTCTGCCTCTTTCTATGAAATTGAAGGTAGATGGTATTGATAAATAAATGTGTTAACATTTTTTTAAGTTAGGAAAATAGTAAAATGAAATGTATTCTGAGGCAGTTGCCTTCAGTCTTTGTTGATATATTAAACATCTAGAGACAATAAAATTAAAAAGAAAAACCCTTGGAACTACTAGTAAAAGAAAGAACATAATCTGTTTTCCATCGGATAAGCATGTTCTTGCAACTTTCTTTGTGGCTTATACAATAAAAGAAGAATCTAAAAACACCTTTTTTTTTAAAGATTTTATTTATTTATTTGACAAAGAGAGAGAGATCACAAGCAGGCAGAGAGGCAGGCAGAGAGAGAGGAGGAAGCAGGCTCCCTATGGAGCAGAGAGCCCGATGTGGGCCTTGATCCCAGGACCCTGAGATCATGACCTGAGCTGAAGGCAGAGGCTTTTACCCACTGAACTACCCAGGCACCCCTAAGAAAACCTTTTGCATTTCATCTTAATTTGGAATATTCTCTTTCAGCTATTACTCTGTTCTTTTGGGAGGTATGAGATGAGAAAGGATGAGAGTCAATTCTATCAAATCTTCTGAATCTGATGTACAACTCATTAATGGGCAATGCCTAACCATAATAAATGAAAACTTATAAAAGATAATGGGAGAGATTGCTAGAAAACTTTACAGGCTTATAAACATGTTACTATTTTTATGTCATCTGTGGACACATTTTTCAATAAGTTCCGTTGCAACACTTGATGCATAATTAATGAAGAGAACACAAAGGTATATTTACAGTTTAAGTGGGTAATTCTCCTGACATTAAATATTTAGAGTCTTATATTGCAGACAATATTAATGAGTAATTAACTATTTTTTTAATTTCAAAGGTCAATAGTATTTGAGAAGAGGATGTTGTCTTGTTCCCACATTCTAGTTATACTGAATTCTTACAAAGCTCTTCAGAGTAATTGTTATATATAACCTTAACGCACACGAAATCACTCTCTCCATTCATATATATTAAACATACATATATAAAACATAATAAAATATATATATTTAGTTATTTATAAAATTTGGTAAAAAGAGATGATCAAATTCTTTCCTGCACCTTTAAACATAATGGACTGTAGACTAACACCATTTAGATGCCTATTTTAGTTCTCAAAATATCTACAGAACTGATTGTACTAACCTTATTACTCTCTCTAGAATGTAATGCTTTCAAATGGAATGCATTTTCTTTTTGTAATTAACCTAAGCTCCTCCAAGAAAAACTATATAGATTTTATTTTTTCTTTAGTGCCTACCTTATGTTTCTTCATATTTTTTCCTTTAAACAGCTTATGTTTGAGTTTTTCGTACTTTATATGAAAAAAGAGTCTTCACCTGAGGACTTAAACATAGACAGTATGGAGCTTTTTCTATTCTCCTGATTTTGGGGGGTGTGGAATAGGATGTTTGTAATTTATTTATGAAGTGAGAAGAATTTTTCAGCCATTTTCCATTTTCAGGATTTCACAATTACTAAATTTTTACTGAGCACAGAAGGGAGAATTCAAAAACTCGAACCAAGAGAAATTTATAACATACCGTTTCCCATTGGCCTGTTGAAAATCTGATGAATGTTATTTCAGAGACAGCCTCTTGTTCTAAATTTAAATAATTTCCATTTGTCTATAAGCTATGTAAGTTATAGTAGCCATTAGAGTTAAAATAACCATATGTTTTAATCAGAGATTTCCTTTTTTGCTTTAAATGCAAGGATTAGGATTCTGACAACATCATTTATGCAAACGAAGTAGCCTTCCATAGTGATGGTAGTTGTTGAATAATAATGCAGGGAAGGTCCTGTGATGACAAGTAGGGGACTGTACATTTTTTAGAAAGACTTATTTATTTGAGAGAGAGAGAGAGAGATTGAGAGTACATGTGGGTGGTGGAGGGGCAGAAAGAGAGGAAGAGAGAGAAACAGACTCCCAGCTGAGCACAGAGCCCATGTGGAGCTCAGTCCCAGGACCTTAGCCGAAATCAAGAGTTGGAGCCTTAACTGACTGAGCCACCCAGATGCCTCAGGAAACTATTCATTTTTAGAAACCATTACTTTTAGATAAATTTTGTTTTTGTTTCATAATTTTATTCCTTTCCCAGAAGAGGCATAAAACTTCATGTTTGGGAACCATTTTGCACTTTAAGAAAAGTAAGTGATGATTTTTCATCTAAAAACATGGAAATATGATTCTTTTAAAATGACAGTCAGCACTTTTATTTGCTTATTTTTAAATATTTATTTAAGTAATCTCTACACCCATTGTGGAGCTTGAATTCGGGACCCTGAGATCAAGAATCGTGTGCTTCTCTGACAAAGCCAGCCAGGTGCCCTGAGAGTTGGCAATTTTAGTTCTCTCTTCAGTTTGCAGCAGATAGTTCTGTGTGCTGGATAAGACCCCATTACTTCTGTATTTTAGACATGCTACATATGTTCCAAATGTTGCGATTTTAGAAAGATTTTATTATATTTCAAAGTAATCTAATTTTTCAGGTAGATGGGCTTTTCTAGTTGCCTGATTGCCCTTATATGCTAAAGCCCCATTATCAAAATTATGATTCACCATCAAGAAAACTTAACTAGAAAAATATTTACAAGTGTAGACTCAATAATTCGTTCATTCTTTCATTGAATATTTATTGAACATCTGTTTTCCAGGCAATATACAAGGCACTGGGCATGTAACAGTGAACAAGATAAAGTATGCAGATGGAAATAAAACAATAAATAAAGGAAAATAAAACAATAAATAAAGCCAATATGTACTAGATTGTCAAGTATTGATCCTTTCTAAGTGTTACAAGCAAAAAACAAACAAATATCAAGAGGTTAGATAGGCTGCAACTGTGCTGAACAGATAGTGGTCTGGGAAAGCCTTTGAGAATAATGAAGTAAGGAAGCAAGCCATGTGGATACCTAAAGAACAGTGCTGTAAGGACCTTGAGAAGGTGCATCCTTCAGGAGCAAGAAAGAGGCCAGCATGTCTGGGCCGGAAGAGTGAATGGAGATTAGTGAGAAGGGGATGAAGCAAAAATCCAGCCAGCAGAATCTTAAGATTTTATTCCGTGATGGGAAGCCATGGGAGGATTTTAAGGAGGGTAGTGTATTTTTCTTTCCTAAGTATTATCCTGGATTTTCTATGGAGAATGCATAGAGGACAATCAAGAGTGAAAGCAGGAAAGCCAGTGAGGAGACTGATATGGTAGCCCACATGAGAAATTATGGTGGCTGCCACCAGGAAGGTAGTGGTGAAAGAGATGGGAGCTGGCCTGATACTGGACAGATTTGTGAAGGTGTTACCAGCTAGTTTTTCTGATGGACTGGTTTTCAGATATGAGAAACAGGAAGGATTTCAGGATAACTCCTGAGCTTCTTGTGTGGTGAAATGTGATGCCCTTATTGAGACAGGGACACCAAGGGGGAGAACTGGGCTGCTGGCTAAATAAGGAAATCCTAAACCTTGTTATGTGTGTTACATGTGAGTCGCCTATCAGACACCCCTGTGGAGATGTTCAGCAGTAAATTGGATGCATGAGTTTATGGAACATATCAGGACTGGAGATATGGGGATGTCTATGGGAAATGGGAACATGAAGAATGCCATTTAATACTGGGGGACTAAAGATGACTGCGGAGCAAAGAAAGAAAAGGAGTCTGAGGACAGAGTCAAAGATAGAGGTCAAAATGAGAGGAAATGCTAGAAAACGAGGTTGAGAAGTAGCCAGTTAGAACTAAACATTTTCATTGTTCCTGCCCCAAGTGAAAAAAAAAAAGTGATTCTGTTGAGCTTTAGACTCTTGCTTTCGGCTCAGGTCATGATCTTGTGGTCCTGGGACCGAGCCCCAGGTTGGGCTCTGTGCTCAGTGCAGAGTCTGCTCCAGGTTCTCTCTCCCTTCCCTTCTGGCCCTTCCCCCCCAAGTCCCCACGCCCCGGTGTGTATGCATGTACTCTCTCTCTAAATAAATAAATAAAATATTAAAAAAAAAAAAAGAAAGAGGAATTGGAAGATTTGCACAACAACCATGACCACGAGGAGTAACAAGGACCTGATTCCATGAGAGAATAGATTTTTTTCTTTTCTGTGAAGTGATGACAAGGTAGTTCTCAAATCATAAAATGTGTCTATAATACCTCCAAATAGGGAGGGCTTGGCAGCAGCACGGGGGATAGCTGCATAAATACGTTCTTAAATGAGACTACGTATTAGTGGATTTGTTCTTACTGGGGGATCTGAGCGACTTACCAGAGTAATCTCTAACCTTCCTCTTTATTTATAGTTTATCACATGGGAAGCACCCTTTCTGTACTGTAGTGACTTGTATGAAAAATGACAACAGATACAGTGACTTTTCTTTGAATGATGTGTGTAGTACTGGAAGTGGTCAGTATGGGAAATAAACGAAGCTCACCTGTTTTAGAAACAGGGATATCCACATTCAGGTTTTCGGGGAGTTTCAGTGTGTTGCTTGAATCATACAAGACATGTGTTTCAATCTGTAGAGGTCATAGACAGAGGCACACTCATTGAAATAAGTCTGTCTGTCCATAGGCCCCCTGTATATAGGGACGTGGGTACTGTAGGAGGTAGAGCTGCTTTCAGCCCATGTAACAGAAAATACACAAAACAGTGGACTTCCTTAACAAAGTAGAAGGTTTAGAGATTGACAGTTGAGGACGGTTGTTGTAGCTCCATTATGACATCTGAGTCTCAGGGTTCTTCTCCGTCCCTAAGTCCATCATTTGTAGCGGGCAGTGTTCATCATCATGGGCTTAACATGGCTCTGGTCTCTCCACGCATCACATCTGTGTTCCAGGAAGGGATAATGGAAAAGGAGCCGATGGCAAAGAACCACACTTTCACATTTTTCTCCTTTGGGGCTTTATATTTTTAATAGAGAATAAAACTATATTTGACACCCAAACTGTTGGTTGAAACATTGGTTTGACACCCAAAGCATTATATATATAAATATGTAAAAAAAATATATAAATATATAATATATATATAAATATACATAAATAAATAAGATAGTGTCTACCACAGCCACCACGGTGTAATTTTGAAGGTTTTGGCAAATCTGTTTCAAGTCTTCTTTTTGTCGTGTCAGAAGTGTGGGGAAGTGTGTTCAGAGATAAGTACAATATTTGTGTGGACTTTGTGCAGAACTTTCTGTAGCCTCATTATGTGATGCAAGCCTACTGCAATTATTACTGTAGAAAACCAAAGACCACATGATTGTGCATTCTTTGGGTATGCTTGCAGATACCTCATACTTATACTGATGTAACTTAGGTTTCTGCAGAGTGAGGTGCTTAGAGAAAGAGACTGGTGGTAAAAAGACTTGAGGAAGTTACTATACAGCATGTCATCGCGAGGCCAGAGGTTACTTTCTTATAAAATAGAGATGATAATACCTGTTTTTGCCTTCACAGGGTCAGTGTGAATCTTTAATGGGGCTCTTGGTACGGAGTGCTTTTAGCTCTTCAAAAATATAGCACAAAGCCACAAGATTGGGTGGTTGAAGAAAAAAAAAAAAATCTCTCCTTTGCTCCAGGGCAGGCTTGCATTCGAACTATTCTTTAACTACTGCTAGAGTAAGAGTTTTTCTGAATTTTGATAGCATAATGACAGTAGTCACAATGGTCACCTTCATTTAGCCAGCACTCATTCTCCGACTGGCCCCCATCTAAGTCCTTTCCACCCATTATTTGTCTCCATCCCTGCCCCCTAAAGGTTAGGAGATGACTCTCCTCATTTTGTAGATAAGGACCCTGAGGCTCTGAGGCCAGGTGACCTGCTAGGGTCACCACATGTGATGCAATAAAGGATGGGGGTGGTAGTGTCAGGCCCATTTTGTAATCCAGCTTTGCCATTTTCTGGCTGAGGTAACCTTGGAATAATTATTTAACATCCTTAATGATCAGTCTCTTTTATATCTGGAAAATAGGAATAATTGCTCATAGTGTTATATGAGGATGGAGTGAAATGATATGTAAATTGCCTTGCATAAGCTGCCGAGAGACTTGCACAGGGCTATAACGAATTTCCATTCTCAGGGTTATAAAAAATTGCTTGCACTGATTCGGGGTTACCATGCTCCTCTCTCTTGTTGCAGAGGAGAGCCATTGAGGTCACTTGCAGACGACTTACTACCTCTGTGACCTTGGGCTGGTCACTTAACTCTCTGTGCCTCACTTCCTTCATCTGAAATGAGGGAAGATGGGGATAATTTAGGTACTTAGGCTGGTATTTTGTATATTGACAGATTAGGAAGGATGGAATGGAATGCACAGCATTGCAGTCAGAAATCAGGCGGAGAGCTGAGACAAAGCAAATACTTCCATGGTTTCTCCAGTACTGTGTAGTTCACAGGCACTTGCAGTGGGTGTCCAGTTGGAGTGGCCACCATTGAGACAGCTGAGCGGGTGGGTACAGCGGGGCTCCACCTCGGGCACCCTCCCTTCCAGCGCCGCAGCCATCTCTGCGGAGCCGTCTTGTCCGCAAGCTGCCGAGGGATGGCACTCCGGAGACCCATGAGGTCAGGTTGGCTTTCCTCCCTTTCATCGCCGCCCCGCAGGCTGAGAGCAAATTGGAACAGCTTTTCTTTTCTTCTTCCTCTTTTTTTTTAAGTTTTGTGCCTTTTAAATATTCAAGGACTTCAATGATAAGAATACATTTAAAGGGAAATGAAATGCATATAAAGTGTGAGACACGTTTTTCAATAGTTTGAATGATTAGAAAACCAAGGCAAAAAGGAGATACTGTGGTTTTTTTTTTTTTTTTCCTTAGTATTCATCAGTTTAGAGCTAACCTTGCAAATATATTTTGGATGCTAAGGTATATAGTAAATAAGTTGATTTAGAAACTAAACGCTGGTCGTGATATAAATTATTCATGCTATCGTGGGGAGCACATGCTTCCTGCATAATATATTGTTTTTTTTTTAATTGTAGTGACAGCATTTTTCCATTTATGCTCTACAAATAGAAGAGTGGAATCTCTCATGGTTTCCTGTTTCCCCTCCTTTTTTTTAAAATTCTGAATTCTTGTGTGTCTTCAAGTACTGGATACAAAGATGACTGCCAGTGTCTTTGAGGGTTAATTGAATAAAGTTTCAGGCATTTGGAAGAAAGACAGGTAACACAGGTTAGTGGAGTAAGACAAACCTGTGTTCACATTCCATCCTGTGCTGTCCATCAGCTTGGCAGAGATTTTCGTTTTACTTACATGTCGAACAAACACAGCATGGCAAGTGGCAGAAGCTTCACTGAGTCTAGTTTCCCATCCTCTGTCCCTAAGCTGCTTGTGGAAAGGGAGGTGATTCAACAGAATTATTGATAATACAGATACTAAAAATGCGTAAGTGTTTCTAGGAGTAAGATTGCTGCCGCATCATAAACTGCAATACTTTTGTTCATTATCTAAGATCTGTATTTCAGATTCTGTTATAGTTGTGGTTAAGATCAGCCTAAGATTTCTACTGATACTATCCTTATTAGTCAATGGTAGTCAGAAGATAGGGTGACTGTAGGCCTCTGGTAGGCTCCCAAGCCACTCTACTCAGGGATCAGCCACTGGCTTCGGTGAACTCAAAAGGAACCTTGAAGACATTAGATCCCTTTACAGAGTCAGTAAGGGTTCTGGAACAGTAAAGAAGCCTAAAAAGAAATCAGGGCTCACAGCAGGCTCTACTCAGTTAATTGTGTTGTTTTTATTTTGAAAGTAAAATTTCACAGATCAATGCAAAATTCAAGATATTTAAGTATGAATTTTTGACTAGTCATTCCAGTTTACATGCCATCTCACTGGAGCTCTTAATTCTTTTGAATTTTTTTTGGCTTCCCACCTTGGCTATTTAGAGTGTAACAAATACACTTTTGGTCCTCCTCTTTACTTTACATATTAATGATATAAATATGTTTTTTTTTTTAAAGATTTTATTTATTTATTTGACAGAGAGAAACACAGCTAGAGGGGGAACACAAGCAGAGGGACTGAGAGAGGGAGAAGCAGGCTTCCTGCTGAGCAGGGAGCCCGATGTGGGACTCGATCCCGGGGCTCCGGGATCATGACCTGAGCTGAAAGCAGTCGCTCATCCAACTGAGCCACCCAGGCGCCCCTAAATACGTTTTTAGATAATGCTGGATACATGTCTGTCACTGATGGGAATGGACAAAGTCCCCTTATACCCTGGTGATTTCCTGTTATAAAAGAAGTTTTCTTAGCAGAGAGCTGGTCCTGCTAGCCTATTACTTTATTACTAGTAATAATAGGGGCACCTGGTTGGCTCAGTCATTAAGTGCCTCCCTTCAGCTCAGGTTGTGATCCCAGAGTCCCGAGATTGAGTCCCACATCAGGCTCTCTGCTTGGTAGGAAGCCTGCTTCTCCTTCCCTCACTCCCCGTGTTTGTGTTCCCTCTCTAGCTGTGCTCCTCTCTGTCAAATAAATAAGATCTTAAATAATAATAATAATAATAATAATAATAGCTTAGGATTTACTACCCTAAGATGCAAATCATTTTTTACCAAAAGTTCTATCCTTAGAATAATCTAAAATTCATATCAATGTTGCAGAAGCACAGTTGTAGTAAATCATACTCTTGGACATTTGCTTCAGAGAAGTGTAGCCAGTTCAGTTCTCCAGGCCTGAGGTTTTTGAATCTGGTCCAGAAATGCTGCAAGGGTCCTGTGAAATAGTCTCACAGGCCAGTCTTGGGAGCAGTCAGGCAAAAGAATGCAATCTTATTTCAGCCCGATGACTCCACTTTGATGCTTCTCAGGATTGGTATGCAGTGCAGAATTTAAAGAAAGAGTTTGGGTTGCTTATGCAAGCACTGTGTCCATGCCTGGATCCAGGCCGACTGTCAGAGAGCTGTACACTTGAGCTTCACTGCTTGACTCCTTTATAGAATTTTTTCACTGATGTGTACTTTTCCCCCGTGCTCTCGCAGGCTTCCAGGAGAGCCAGTGCACTATATACGACTTGCCACTGTTTCTTTTATTTGGTGAAGGGCTGTGTTCAGCACATTGCTTGGCACATGATCTGTGTTTATGAGGACTTGTGCGGTAAAGTCCATAAGTGCTTGACCTAAAACAATAATGAAAAAAGGAGATAGAATTTCCTCCTTCATATGTGAGGGCTTTAGTAGCGGCTGCTTCTTTCTTCCTAAAGCTGACAGTCAGGTTTGCTCCCTGCTTTTAACAGTCTTGTGGGTAAATATGTAGGGATAATAATTTCTACCTTTGATATCCTTTTACTATTCAATCCTTTCATCCCCCTCCACCTGTGTCATTTTCCCCATACACGTGCAGTAGCACATCCTCTCCAGTCTTCCTTAGCTCCAGGCGGACTTTT